>BLSH010095882.1:170898-196896 GCA_018402905.1 Glandirana rugosa
ACAGCTCCTTTGTCTTTACCATTGTCACACATGAAGAGGGAATAACAGGTGGCTTTTTATAAAACCAAAATGTTCATTTATTGGCTAATTTGGGTCACATGGGTGGAGGCAATTCATCACAGGTGATCCTCATTTGAGATCTGCAACAGGTGAGCCAAATTGGGTTTCCATACTGATTTGCAGCAAAGGGTGCCAATACCACTGACAAGGCAAGCATTATGGTTTTCTCTGTTTTCCTCATAATGTTTATCTTTTTAAATGTTATTTATCATTTACAGTTTTTTGTCAAACACAAGCTATCTGTAGTAATATGTTGGTTAATTTGATACATTTCCTTCAGTAGATATTCCACAATATGTACATAAACTTCATGGGTGCCAATAATGGTGAGCAGGACTGTATGTGGTTTGAACACCGTTTACATATGCGGGCGTGAATTACATATTCGTTTTCTTTCCTGCGCGAGCTCGCGGTTACGGTGGCGCTTTCAATTTTTATTTTTACATTTTTTTTGTTTATTTTATTTTTTAAACATCCCTTGTGATAGTAATATATGGTGACAGGTACTCTTTATGGAGGGATGGGGGGGGTCTAAAAGACCCCCATCCCTCCTTTGCACTTCACAGTATTCAGATCGTAAAAAACAGTGATTCTGAATACTGTCATTTTCTGAAAACCGGCGCCGTTTACCGCCGAGCAAATCAGAAGTGACATTGTAACGTTGCTTCCAGAAATGTAGGAAGGAGTCCAGATTGAAGCCAATTCTGGCTTCCACAGGGACTCCACACAGCGTCCAGAAGTGTCGGATCGGAGCTCCGGTCTCCTGGTGGAGACTGGAGAAGAGTGGCGGACGGTGGCAGGAGGGGGTGTGGCCCCTCCCACTCCCTGGGATAAAGACCGAGTGGCTTCCGAGCCGGATCGTCATTATCACTGGATAGCCGGCTGCTTGCTCTAAAAAACGGTACCGGGGTATAGCCTGTAGCTGCAGGCTATACCCCAATACATCCATTTAAATCTGCCGCCGTTTATAAACGGCAATCCGCATTAAGTGGTTAAAAATTGTGATGACATGCCCCAGTCAAACAGGTGGTGAAAAATTGGGCTTTGGGTGTTGTCGGTGCCAGAACACTGTAACCCCTTGCAGTTACTTTTGTTGGGCGTACCCTGGTACCGTTTTTCAGAGCAGGCGGCCGGCTATCCGTTGATAACAACCGATCCGGCTCGGGAGCCGCTCGAATGTTATCCCAGGCAGCAGGAGAGGACACCCCCCCTCACGCCACCATCTGCCACTCTTCTCCAGCCTCCCATCCCACCAGGAGACCAGAGCTTTGATCCGGCAGATGTGGAGTCCCTGTGGAAGCCAGAATTGGCTTTGATCGGGACTCCTTCGTACATTTCCGGAAGCAATGTTACAACGTTACTTCCGGTTTACTCGGCGGCTAACGGCGCCGATTTTAAAAAGGACATTATTCAGAATACCCATTTTTGGCTATCTGAATACTGAGAAGGGTAAAAGAGGGATGGGGGTCTTTTAGACCCCCCATTCCTCCATAAGAGTACCTGTCACCATATATTACTATCACAAGGGATGTTTACATTCCTTGTGATAGCAATAAAAGTGATCAGATTTTTTTTATTAAGGAACAATGTTAAAAGAAAAAATACAATAAAATAAATAAATAAAATTAAATTAAAGTGTCACCGTCCCTGCTAATTCGTGCAGCAAAGAAAACGCATACGTAAGTCGCGCCCGCATATGAAAACGGTGTTTAAACCACACATGTGAGGTATCGCCATGATTGTCAGAGTGTGAGCAATAATTCTAGCAAAAGACCTCCTCTGCACCTCGAACCTGGTAACCGTTTAAAAATTTTAAAGCGTCGCCTATGGAGATTTTTAAGTACCGGAGTTTGTCGCCATTCCGCAAGTGTGCACAATTTTCAACCGTAACATGTATGGTATCTATTTACTCGGTGCAACATCCTCTTTCACAATATCCAAAAAATTGGGCTAACTTTACTGTTGTCTTATTTTTTTAACTCAAAAAAGTGATTTTTTTTTTTTTTAATTGAGCTTGAAAGACCGCTGCGCAAATACCATGTGACAAAAGTATTGCAATGATTGCCATTTTATTCTCTAGGGTGTTTGAAAAAAATATATATAATGTTTGGGGGTTCTAAGTAATATTCTATAACAAAAAGGATTTTAACTTGTAAACAACAAATGTAAAAAAGGGCTCGGGGGGGTTAAAAACTGTATATATTTTAATACACCACATCAAGTGTACTATATACCGTATGGACAGATATATAGCGCACACTCAATACGCTGTGTATATATATATATATATATATATATATATATATATACATATATACCAGGCTGTATATATATTTTAATACACCACGTCAAGTGTACTATATATCTTAAGTACAGATATATAGTGCACACTCAATATGCTCAATATGCTGTGTGTGTATGTATATATATATATATATATATATATATATATATATATACCAGGCTGTATATATTTTAATACACCACATCAAGTGTACTATATACCGTATGTACAGTGTATACTGATATGTAGTACACTGTGTATATATATTTTAATATAAATTTTAATTTTTTTTTCATACCTGTCTGTACTAACTGACAGATAGATTTTATATTTCTAACTATCTATCAAGTTAGCTATCTATTTTTTGGATTTTTTTTCTTTTTTTACCATGTTTTAAAGCTAGCTATCTAAACTGCCTGTATTCAGGTACCTAAGATCTCTCTATCGCCGACCACCGCTGCCAACACACTACATTGAGCCACTGTACAAGCGGCTTTATATAGTGTGGGGCGTGAATTGAGGCTGCTGTGCAGTGATTGGCTAAAGGCACCCTGCCTTTAGCCAATCAAAGCTCTCACAGCAAGCCATCTGCTGATTGGCCAAAGCCAAAGCATTCCGCCGCCATTTGAAAACATTATGGGGCACGCGAAGTTGCCGCGAATGCCCCATAATGTTCGGGTTTCCTGGAACAAACAAACACCCGAACACACCTCGACCCAATCATCCAGCTCATCCCCAATGGTGAGCAAAGGACCCCAAAAAAATGCTCCTCTTCCATGGGAGGGCTCCCACCGCGACTGAGCTCTGTTTGTTATGACAGTTTACTTATAGTAAAGGGCAGGGCCACCCGGTGACATAAATGTGTGATCCGCCCCATCTGACATCACATCATATAAGAAGGGGCGGGGTCACCTGGTTACATCTCCGGGTGGCCCCTCCCTGCCATATAAATAAACTGCCATAACAAACAGCGGGCAGATGGTGGGAGCCCTCCCAACGGGGAGGAGCTGTGCACACTTTCTGCACGCCATGCATAATGGGGCACTCTGCGGTGGCAAAGTCACCCCATAATGTTGTAGGTCATTCGGGGGGGCGAACAAACGGCCGCATGGCCCATTTGTTTGGCTATCCCTGAAAAGGTGAACAACTGAAGTTCGGCCCAAACCTATGCTCGGGCCGAACCATTCGCCCATCCTTAGTAAAGACATTATTTTATTTTTTAAAAGGGGCTTTATCAAACTAAATGCCATTTATTTAGGATTTAGAAGTAGTTATTTTAATTTTTCAATGGGATGTCTTTGTGTAAGCGGCATATACTAAAAGGAAGTCAGAGGCAGAAGTGTATACTGCTTGCTACAACTACAAGGCCTCATATCAAACTTTTTATAGGACCTAAAAACTAAAACCTTTGTCAGTGTTTAAGATTTACCAGTTAACACCCTGTTCTGTAAAAACAGCAAGGTGTTTGTGTGTTTTTACCTATAGCACTGCCATTTCTCTTAAGGCTAGTACAAAAAAACAAAAACAAATAGCATACAATTGCTGCAGAAGCCATTTTGCAATTCAGAATAGAACTATAGGCATTTTTTTTTGGATAGAGCAAGGGAGGGTTGTAATCCCTGAGAGACTTTTTTCGCCATCTGTGTCCTATTGCAGAGATTTCCCTTCACTTTCTGTGCCATAGCCAAATAGGAAGTGAGAAGTGTAGGAAGTGTACTCATTGGAAGATTTCTCCTTTATTACTTTTCTAGGGATTCTAGGGATTTGGGATTTTCATTTAGTTTTATTTTTAATGATAATGGTAAACAGGACAAATAGATTTCCTTAACAGGGGTGCAGATAGCAATAAAACCAAACAGGGGTTCTAATCCCTCTGCACTCTATACAAAACTTAAAAAAGTTTTGCCTTTAGTTATATATTACTAAAAATTACCTTTCCTTTTTATTTAGCAACCACTGTCATTTTCTGTATGTCAGGGAATGCCTGAATGATTAATTTAGTCAGCTATGGCGATCATTTAATGGATCGATGGACAACAGTGCCTCCAATACAAAAATTATTTATAAGAATTAATTAAGCTAACTCAATTAATTATTCCCAATTAATTTTGCCCATGCAGAAATCCTTTGAATAGCACTATACTCAGTGTGAGTAAATATTTATTTACAATAAGTCACTATACATACACCATAAATAATATTCAGATTGAGATATGCATAGATACTATTGTCTGATACTGTAGAGTATATATACTGTATATATATATATATATATATATATATATATATATATATATATATATATATACACATTTTTGTAAATATTTTATTATATTTTTTCATGTGAAGAAATGACACTTTGCTTCAATGAAAAGTAGTGAGTTTACAGCTTGTATGACAGTGTAAATTTGTTGTCCCCTCAAAATACAAAATAACTCAACACACAGCCATTAATGTCTAAACCGCTGACAACAAAAATCTCTCATACTGGTCACTGGAAGTTCAACATGGCACCTCATGGCAAAGAACTCTCTGAGGATCTGAAAAAAAGAATTGCTGCTCTACAAAAAGATGGCCTAGGCTATAAGAAGATTGCCAAGAATCTGAAACTGAGCTGCAGCACGGTGGCCAAGACCATACAGTGGTTTAACAGGACAGGTTCCACTCAGAACAGGCCTTCCCATGGTTGACCAAAGAAGTTGAGTGCACATGCTCAGCATCATATCCGGAGGGTGTCTTTGGGAAATAGACGTATGAGTGCTGCCAGCATTGCTGCAGAGGTTGAAGGGGTGGGGGGTGAGCCTGTCAGTGCTCAGACCATATGCTGCACACTGTGTTAAATTGGTATGCATGGCTGTCATCCCAGAAGGAAGCCTCTTCTAAAGATGATGCACAAGAAAGCCCGCAAACAGTTTGCTGAAGACAAGCAGACTAAGGACATGGATTACTGGAACCATGATCTGTGGTCTGATGAGACCAAGATAAACTTATTTGGTTCAGATGGTGTCAATCGTGTGTGGCGGCAACCAGGTAAGGAGTACAAAGACAAGTGTATCTTGCCTACAGTCAAGCATGGTAGTTGGAGTGTCATGGTCTGGGGCTGCATGAGTGCTACCGGCACTGGGGAGCTATAGTTCATTGAGGGAACCATGAATGCCAACATGTACTGTGACATACTGAAGCAGAGCATGATCCCCTCCCTTCGGAGACTGGGACACATGGCAGTATTCCAACATGATAACGACCTCAAACACATCTCCAAGATGACCACTGCCTTGCTAAAGAAGCCTAGGTTAAAGGTGATGGATTAGCCAAGCATGTCTCCAGACCTAAACCCTATTGAGCATCTGTGGGGCATCCTCAAATGGAAGGTGGATGAGCGCAAGGTCTCTAACATCCACCAGCTTTGTGATGTCATCATGGAGGGGTGGAAGAGTACTCCATTGGCAACCTGTGAAGCTCTGGTGAACTCCATGCCCAAGAAGGTTACGGCAGTACTGGAAAATAATGGTGGCCACACAAAACATTGACACTTTGGGCCCAATTTGGATATTTTCACTTAGGGGTGTGCTCACTTTTGTTGCCAGCGATTTAGACATTGATGGCTCTGTGTTGCGTTATTGTGAGGTTACAGCAAATTTACACTGCTATTCAAGCTGTACACTCACTACTTTACATTGTAGCAAAGTGTAATTTCTTCAGTGTTGTCACATGAAAAGATAAAATAAAATATTTACAAATGTGAGGGGTGTTGTCAGGGAATTTCTGTTAGCAATCTGCCTGGAATGCCTATTGCCTTGCATAGGCTCGTGCGGGGGCGTGACAGGTGCGCGGGTATGTGCGCGACGCCACTGGCGCCAAACAAGCCATTTAAACCAGACAGCACCGTGCAGCCGGTGCTGTCCGTTCTACAGCGTTCCCGTGTTCCAGAGTGCTTGATTTCCTGATTACCTGTTACCTGTGACCCGGCTCGTCCTGACCTTGCTGATCTCTGCCTGCACCAACCCCTGGCTCACCCATGAGTACTCTTCTGCGTATCCCTTGTACTTCTGCTGCCAGCCCATTGATGACCCTGCTTGTACCTGACAACTCTTCTGCTGGCACCTTCTGTACCGCATTGCCAGCCAGTAGCCGACCCTGCCTGTATCACTACTCTAGCTGCCTGCACGAGCCACGAAAGGACCTCTCACACTACCAGCAGTGAACCAGTCCAGCCCTCGTTCTACCCTTCGCTCCAGAACTCCCTGTCTGCTCTACCAGGGGTTCCCGAACCAGGACCACAAGGGTGGTTGCTCCCTGCATAAGACAGACTCCACCACCAGGTGTGTGACAGTAATGAACAGCCATATCTGAGTCTGCGCAGGGAGCACCCTCCCCTGTGGAAGAACTGTGTGGCCATCTTGCCGGCCTCACACAGGCAGTCAAGAACCTGCAAGAGGGCTATACACCAAGGCAGAGTGGCCTAGTCGTTTCAGTTACTGACATCAACATGGACCTGCAAAAGGTCTCCACACCATTTTGGACTGGCCGGCACCAACAGACAGGAAGGGGTCCAACGTTTCATGGGCTTCACCAATTTTTATAGAAAATTTATTAAGGGGTTCTCTGCCATCATTACCCCAATCACACAGCTGACAAAGCAGAACTCCCGATTCCATTGGTCCACCGAGGCCAAAGTGGCCTTCCAGATCTTAAAAAAACTGTTCACCTCAGCACCCATCTTGAAGCATCCTGACTCAGCCTTGCCCTACGTCCTGGAGGTGGATGCCTCAGAAACTGCTGTGGAGGCTGTTCTCTGCCAGAGGCAAGGCTCCAAGGCCTTGCCCCACCGCACAGCATTTTTCTCCTGCAAGATGTCCGCACCTGAGAAAAACTATGACGTGGGAGATAGAGAACGTTTGGCCATTAAGTTAGCCCTGGAGGAATGGCGGTACTTTCTTGAGGGGGCCACGCACCCCATTCTGATATACACAGACCATAAAAATCTGGAATACTTGAGAACAGCTAAGAGACTGAAGCCCTGACAGGCCCGCTGAGTGCTCTTCTTCTCAAGGTTCCAGTTCCATTTAACATACAGGTCTGGGTCGAAGAATGTAAAGCCGGATGCTCTTTCCCGGATGTTCTGCAAGCCTGGAAACACTGTTCCTCCAGATACAATTTTTCCCCACTGAACTTTTTACTAACCCAGGAAGACTTACTGTCTCAGATCAGATGATCCCTTGCCGGCTCTCTTGTTCCCTCTGATTCAAGGCTGCTTGTAAAAGATTGACTATGGTGGTATGGCAGAAAAGTCTTCGTCCCAGCGGGGCAACGTTAAACCACCTTAGGACTCTGTCATGACCACAAGCTGGCTTGGCACTTTGGGGCTCATAAGATGGCCGAGTTGCTCTCTTGCTCTTTCTGGTGGCTGCAATCTGAAGAGGATTGCAGGAAGTATGTCAGTACCTTTTCCATCTGTGCTCAGAAGAAGACTAATAAAGCCAAGGATTGGGGCCTCTTGAACCCGCTCCCTGTGCCTGAACATCCTTGTTCCCGAATAGCCATGGACTTTATCATTAAACTGCCCCCCTCTAAAGGATACACTACTATCTTCATGGTCATTGACCGCATGACTAAGATGGCCCACTTTCTCCCCATGAAGGGCATGCCCACTGCTGCTGACACAGCCGAGATCTTTATGAGGGAGATTGTCCGTCTCCATGGAGTCACTATCAATATCGTGTCAGATTGCGGCGTCCAGTTCACCTCCAGATTCTGGAAGGCCCTGTGTTCATCATTGGAAATTGAGCTATCATATTCCTCTGCCTATCACCCCCAGACCAATGGCCAAACTGAGAGAACGAACCAGATTCTGGAGCAATACCTTCATCGTTTCTCCTCATTCTCTCCCGTTGGCCGTGTTCACTTACAATAACACCATCCACTCTGTTGGGGGTACCCTTGTCTTGGGTCAGATAGACTGATAGCCCTGACCGGCTTGGTTCTCGTCTCAGCAGGCCTGGAGATCTATCTGATAACAAGACACCACATGCAGTGCTGTTGCTCAGAATGATCTGACTTATGCTTTATTCTTTACAGTTTATGTAGTTGCTTTGCGCGAGTCAGGAATACATAACAAAATAATAGACAAAACATGACTAAAATGAAACTTGGCTAGCAGATACATAATCATCATTTCAGGGAAATCACATGTTTTATAAGAAATTGAAACTCAAAACTTACTTATCTGGTGGGAAGTGAGTGAGCAAGCATCTATGCAGAATATACTTATAATTTAACTACTTGAAATGGCTGCTGGATACAAAATGGAGACTGAATAAGTATAACATATTCCTTTAATGCCCTCTTAAATTATGTATATGATTTCTTTCTAGCTATCTTATACTTTTCCATGTACATCGAATAAGGCAATACATCTTTGGATCTGCTAGCCTTCTCCATTATACACATATAACACTTAAAGCACAAACAAAGTATCAGGGCGAGGATCAAGATCATTATGATTGTGAGTACAATATCTTTTAACCAGTCCCATCTGGGGTGCCATTTACCATGGATGTGATGTTTAATGGTACTGCTAGAAAAGGAATTCTTGTGGTACTAGGGTGTAGTTTACTACAAATCCAGCATTTGTCAAATCCTGACCTTTGTGCATAAGCGTACTTAAATTTTAGCAAAAGCATTTTTCCATGGAACACATCTAAGGGATCATCATCAGTGTCTCTTGTAACCCTGGAATGGAAAGTTTTATTGAGATTCTCAGTCTCTCTTTTTATTCTCTCATGACCCTTGGTATGATTAGGGCTAGTGTCTTTTCTACAGACGCCTTGAATGGCACCCAAATCTTCTGGATGGTAGATACAGTTAACTATGATCCATGTTGGGGTAAACATTAAAAATACCAGTGTCCCCAGTAGGATCCAGAGTCCTTGGCTATGAACAGAGTCATTTTGAGGTTCAGAGACTTCAACACCGGCTTCACTCGCTCTTCGAGGATTTGTTGTACTTTCTTCACCTCCCTTATCCGGGTCTGCTCGCGGTCTAGCAGCTTGCTTCGCACAATCCACCTTGACCTTTTTTACTCGACTGGTGTGGATCCAGGCTTGTTGGTTCTCCCCCAGGACTGCAGTTCAGGTTGCAGCGACAACCTTGGTTTCTGGTCTGAATGGATACCCTCCTTTCTTGATCTGGGCTAGTTGTCTTACCACCACTAGTCTTCCCAGTTGAAATGGGTGTGTTGGATCCTGGGAAGAGAAAGGAGAGGTGCGAGCTACATTTCTTTCAACTTTATCTAAAGTTTCAATCAATTTTCGAACATATTCCTCCCTAATCTGATCTAAATCTCCTGTTTCTAGGATTAGGGGTGTTCTGGGCCAAGGGTGGGAAACGGTCTACCCAGTAAAACTTTGAATCGGGAATAACCTGTTGTCTTGTTGGGCACCATTCTGGTCTCAGCCAAGACCACAGGTAGTACTATCCCATTTGTCAAATGTCCCCCCCGTGGCCTTTCTCAATTTGTCTTTTATGGTCCTATTCATTCTTTCTACTATACCCGAGCTCTGGGGATGGTAAGGAATGTGAAATTTCCACCGTATCCTCAATGCCT
This sequence comes from Glandirana rugosa, assembly GCA_018402905.1. Taxonomy (NCBI): domain Eukaryota; kingdom Metazoa; phylum Chordata; class Amphibia; order Anura; family Ranidae; genus Glandirana; species Glandirana rugosa. Next base: position 180,849 of record BLSH010095882.1, read on the forward strand.
TCACCAGTTCCTGGCATAACTTTGATGTGAAAGCTGGGCCATTATCTGAGTTTATCTGTAATGGGCATCCCCACCTCGGGATGATTTCGTGAGTGAGAATGTGTACCACTGTCTGGGTGTCTTCTCTTGTGGTTCTGAATGCTTCTACCCATCATGAAAAAGCATCCACAATGACCAAAAGATATTCTTGAGTATTTCCCTTCTTTGGCATATGAGTGAAATCTATCTGTAGGTGAGTGAAAGGTGTAGTAGGATAAGGGAGATGCTCATGCTTCACTTTGTGTGGTATGTTGGGGTTGTTTCTGATGCATTTGATACACCTTGACACATATGCTTTAACAAGCTTAGGCAGATTTGAAATATAAAAATTCTTCAGTAAAACTTCACATGTATTCTGCCAGCCCCTATGACTAACCCCATGGTATTGGGCTATAAACAAAGATGCACTAGCTGCTGGGATACATGGTTTCCCCTCTTTGAGGAAAAGTCCATCCTTGGCCTTTTCCAAATAATTTCCCACCCAATCTTTCAAATCTCTTTCTGTTGCATGTGTCTGAAGATCTAATAAGGTATGATCCAATAAGGTAATTTCTTGAGTGAGAACTGGCATGGCTAGTTGTGCAGTTTGACTGATGGCTGCTAATTTGGCCGTTTTATCTGCAAATGCATTACCCTTTGCTACATCATATTGGTCATTAGTGTGTGCTCTACAGTGGATAATTGCAAATTTCCTGGGCAACTGGATGGCCTGCAATAAACTCTTAACAAGCGTCGAGTGTGAGATGCTTTAACCATCAGCTGCCACAAAGCCTCTTCTAGACCATATGACTCCGAAATCGTGAACGACTCCGAACCCATACATTGAGTCTGTGTAAACGTTCACATCCTGCCCCTCAAATAACTGACAAGCTCTAGTCAGAGCTATCAGTTCCGCTGCTTGTGCTGACTGGAAGGGGATTGGCTGAGCCTCAACCACAATATCGGGCAGTTGGACAATTGCATATCCTTCATGATATGTTGAGTCATTGGGCCTCGAACATGAGCCGTCTACAAACGCATTTTGAACTCCCTCAAAAGGTCTGGACTGTAAATCTGGCCTTAGTGATGTATCCTGTTGAATTACGTGCAAACAATCATGTTGGGGAACAACCTCATCCTGATCTCCTTTTAGGCCCAAAAGTGTGAGGTGGTTGTTGGGGGGCACTACCTTGAGGCTTAGCTATAAATGGATTTGATCCCGCATTCGGGTGTCTATCTTCATATGGGCAATCCTTTTTCCAATGATTGGGGTCCCCACAGTTGAAACAACCTGATTTTTGTTGGTACTTGTTCTGATAAGAACTCTGTTGTTGGGGGACAAATGATCTCCTTTGAAAATGTCCTCTCCCCCTGTAGCCCCCTCTTCCCCCGCCTCTCTGAAATCTACCTGGGTTCCCTCCTTGGGCCTGACCCTGGTAATGTGCGGTGACTACATTTTCCTTTGGGAAATAAAAACATCCTGCTGCATCCTTCTGGGTTATTGCTTTTTGAAAATCATCAAAAGACAATTCTGACCAATTAGAAATTTGTTGTTTCACTGTCAGCATTTGTGAGGGCTTTAGATTATTTATAAAAGTTTGAATCATTAAATTATGCCATTCTGCTGTTATTTTGAAACCTGCATCATGAGTCCAGACTCCCTTGAAATGTGTCCAAAATTCTAGAACTGTTTCTCCCGTTTTTTGTTTACAGGCGACCGCAGTGGGAAGTGAAGATTTATTCTTAAAGGCTCTAGTAAGCTCTTTCTCTATCTCCTCACACATTGTTTTCCTACCGTCCTCTGTGTTAAGGGGGTATAAAGTTGCTGTGGTAGAGAATGCAATTGGCACGTTAATAGTTGGAACATTTTGCCACTCCCATTGTGAGGTGGTACCAATTATTCCATCAATAATTAGTCTCATGTCTTCTTGTGTAAAATTCCTGCCTCTACATGCCTTTTTCAAATAAGTGAGAGTTCCCCCTGGCGCGACAGTAGGCTTGGGGCAGTTCCAGACAATGTCATTAATTTCATGTATGTCTAATACCTTTAGGACCAACACATCTCCTACTGTTAAGAAATAGTACCGCTGACTCACATCCCCTACATAATAATGAGTGCCCATCTTGTCTGTGAGACTATCCCTAAGCTGCTAGACTCTCCCTGTGTCGCTCTCGGTCACCTCTAATTGGCACATGCTTGTGGATGTCGACGTTACCTATGGGTCTGCCCCCCCTTAAAGATGCCGTGTCCTCTTCACTGTCAGGGTCGGCTTGTTCTGTTTCTTTCTTCTGTCTCTTGCCTACTTTGTGGCCAGGGTTGATACACTTCTCCCTGGCGTGCCTTCTACGGGAGGTGGGACCACAGGTCTGAGTGGACTGGGCGGAGCAGGTCTCCTTGCTGCTGGCTGGGTCTGATAGACGGCTGCAGCAAGGATATCTATATCTTCTTTTGAAAAACCCTCGTGGTGTGAGGGCTGGAACGGTGGTATTGTCAGCGTTGGAAAACAGGGGGTCTGTGCAATTTGTGTTATTACGGGATACATGTTTGGTATACTTTTCTGAGGGGCGTTAGGAGGCGGGCTCCCCACTGGATTAGGGGCCGAGGGGGGACACGAGAATCTCAGTTTCTCTGCAAAGTAAAGACCTGGGGATTCCTTGTTTCTGGGATTTGTGCGACCCCTCTTCGATTTACTGTTTGAACTATCATACCAATAGGGTGCATAAGTAAGCCAATTCTCCCCTCCTTTTCTCATATACTCCTTATCCCAATTAGGGTCTCTGGAATAATAAGGGAAAGCTTTTTCCGTCCCCTAGATAAAGTCCCTTTACCATGTCCATGTGAAATGTGTCATTGTCCCCGTCCCGTGGGAATGGGTCACTACTTCCCATGACCTCCGTCCATCCGGCTAAATTATCTGCCCAGGGATTAATATAAAGGTATCCTTCTGAGAGCAGTGCTACATATATTTTACATGTCTCGCCAGGTTCGGGGGGAGGCGGTTTGGTTTGTGTGGTATCCATCATTTAAAAAGGTCCGAGGGGTCTATTCGTGACAGCGATTTGGGACAGACAAGAAAAATATTTCCCGCCTTCCCTATTTGGCTTCTGAGTCCCTCCACAGTTAATCCTTCCTGGAAGGCTACCTGTGTATGTAAATTAAACCTTAATACTTGGACTCTCAGTTTGCCCTCTCTAAATAAAGGACCCTTCCCAATTCCTTGGTGATAACCCCCTGGTACAGTTGCTACCCAATATGTTCGGCTTCCCTGATAAAAGAATAAAACACCACTTACACATTCATGACACTTACCCGACATTTGCAATTGGTATTCTTATACTTTAAACATCATTTCTTATACTCTAAGAAATAGAAAAACAAGCAAAGGGGATCTTAGATATCGGACTCAACCTGTCAGTCTATTTCATATATGTGTACACCTTTAAAATTTCTCTTTGGTCACTCAGGACTTAATAGTCACTCAGGACTTAGACCCACCCAGAGTCTATTTTCGTGTTCCCAGAACACCTTAAGTCTATCTTTACCCCGCACAGATGTTTTAAACTAAGGATGGTTGTGAACACAGGTCACGGCAAGGCAAAATACATTTTTAACACTTACTGGACAGCGGTCTTGACCATCCTGCCACGACTACGCCAGTTTGTTGGGGGTACCCTTGCCTTGGGTCAGATAGACTGGATAGCCCTGACCGGGTTGGTCCTCGTCTCAGCAGGCCTGGAGATCTATCTGATTAACAAGACACACACATGCAGTGCTGTTGCTCAGAATGAACTGACTCATGCTTTATTCTTTACAGTTTATATAGTTGCTTTGCGCGAGTCAGGAATACATAACAACAAGCTTCTTCAGGACACCCTGTTCAGGACCCAGAAGCTTAACAAAGAGGCCTTTGACAAGAGAAGGCAGGGGGAATTGAAGTTGCAGCTGGGCAACCAGGTCTGGCTTGCCACCTGGAACCTAAGATTGGCATGCCCCTCAAAGAAGTTGGGGCCCAGGTTTATTGGGCCTTTCCCGGTGAAGAGGAGGATAAATAGGGTAGCATATAAGCTCGACCTCCCTCCATCTCTACGCATCTACCCGGTCTTCCACACGTCCCTGCTAAAACCTGTGCTCCCAGATCCCTTTCTAGGATGAAAGATGGATCCACCTGAACCGATTCTGGTTAATGGAGAGTAGAAGTTCGAGGTGGAAGCCATCCTGGACTGCCGGAAGAGAGGCGGTTCCACCCAGTACATTTCATGCGGAGGAATTAATCTGATCCTTTAAGAGGAACCAACCAGAAAGGAGCACCTGCCTGGGCATCTGGAGGCTGCCCCTTGGAGGGGGTAATGTCAGGGAACTTCTGTTAGCAATCTGCCTGGAATGCCCATTCCCCTGCCAGGCGCATGCATGAGCTTACCCATGACTACTCTTCTGCTTATCCCTTGTACTTTTGTATGTGTACGACCCTGCTTGTACCTGACAACTCTTCTGCTTGCACCTTCTGTACCGCATTGCCAGCCAGTTGCGACCCAGACTGTATCACCACTCTACCTGCCCACATGAGCATATGAAAGGACCTCTCACACTACCAGCAGTGAACCAGTCCAGCCCTCATGCTACCCTGCGCTCCAGAACTCCCTGTCTGCTCTACCAGGGGTTCCCAAACCAGGTCCATAAGAGTGTTGCTCCCTGCATAAGACAGACTTCCCCATCAGGTGTGTGACAGTAGTGAACAGCCATGTCTGAGTTTGCGCATGGAGCACCTTCCCCGATGGAAGAACTGTGTGCCCATCTTGCTGGCCTCACGCAGCCAGTCAAGAACCTGCAAGAGGGCTATACGCCAAGGCAGAGAAATGTGCTTTTGAGCAGCCCAGCATCTAATTCCTTGGCCTAGTCATTTCAGTTACTGGCATCAACATGGACCTGCAAAAGCTCTCCACCATTTTGGACTGGCCAGCACCAACAGACAGGAAGGGGTCCAATGTTTTGTGGGCTTTGCCAATTTTTATAGAAAATTTATTAAGGGGTTCTCTGCCATCATTACCCCAATAACACAGCTGACAAAGGAGAACTCCCGATTCCATTGGTCCACCGAGGCCCAAGCGGCCTTCCAGATCTTAAAAAAGCTGTTCACCTCAGCACCCATCTTGAAGCATCCTGACCCAGCCTTGCCCTAGGTCCTGGAGGTGGATGCCTCAGAAACTGCTGTGGAGGATGTTCTCTCCCATAGGCAAGGCTCCAAGGCCTTGCTCCACCCCATAGCATTTTTCTCCTGCAAGTTGTCCGCACCTGAAAAAAACTATGACGTGGGAGATAGAGAACTTTTAGCCATTAAGTCGGCCCTGGAGGAATGGCGGTACTTGGTTGAGTGGGCCACTCACCCCATTCTGATATACACGGACCATAAAAATCTGGAATACTTGAGAACAGCTTAGAGACTGAAGCCACGACAGGCCCGCTGAGTGCTCTTCTTCTCAAGGTTCCAGTTCCATTTAACATACAGAGTCGAAGAATGTAAAGCCGGATGCTCTTTCCCGGATGTTCTGCAAGCCTGGAAACTCTGTTCCTCCAGATATGATCCTTCCACCACAGAACTTTTTACTCACCCAGGAAGACTTGCTGTCTCAGATCAGATGACCCCTTGCCGGCTCTACCGTTCCCTCTGATTCAACAACATTCCCATGTTCCAGAGTGCCTGATATCCTGATTACCTGTTACCTGTGACCCGGCTCCTCCTGACCTTGCTTGATCTCTGCCTGCACTGACCCCTGGCTTACCCATGACTACTCTTCTGTTTATCCCTTTTACTTCTGCTGCCAGCCTATTGATGATCCTGCTTGTACCTGACAACTCTTCTGCCTGCACCTTCTGTACTGTATTGCCAGCCAGTTGCCGACCCAGACTGTATCACCACTCTACCTACCCGCACGAGCCATAAAAGTACCTCTCACACTACAAGCAGTGAACCAGTCCTGCCCTTGTGCTGACCTGCGCTCAAGAACTCCCTATCTGCTCTACCAGGGGTTCCCAAACCGGGGCCGTAAGAGTGGTTGCTCCCTGCATAAGACAGACTCCACCACCAGGTGCGTGACAGGTGTACTCACTTTTGTGAGATACTGTATATATATTAGATTGCATTCAATAATTAATTTCCCCTTTTGTAGAGAACCTAACTTGTTTTTTAAAATGTGGCAGATAATAATCTGCGTTTGACTAACTTGGCCCCTGAACCCACTGCAGTTGATGGGGTGTTAGGATATCTAATGGTGTAGCAAATCAGCTAGCATAAAATAATTGCAAACAGAAAAATCAATAAGAGAAATGGAAACTATAGTTACCCTTCCACAAGTAGGTGTAGGCTTTAAAATTGTTGCTGGCCAGACTCTCACAATATGGCTGCCAATAAATGGGTGGAGTTGTCTTTTAATGATGAAGTGTCCTGAAGTATGTCTCTGTAGATGATGGGCATGTGCCCTATCTTTCCAGACTTGTCATGATCAAAAGCACAATCAGCGCTCAAAACTACAGTAAGAAATGTAAGGCCATGAAGTCAATAAAGTTCACAGCAGAGGATGGAGAAGCAGTTGGGATAGATGAAAGAAGGACACATAAGCTCCTGAGTCCTGACTAATGGATCTGGGGAATCCCTAGAAGGCATGCAACAGGAACAAAGCAGGGTTCCAGATTAGTGTGAAGCAAATTAACAACAGTTTATTGCAATCTCACTTACATGTAAAAAACTTGTGTACTGCTCCAATGATCAGAGTGGGACGGCAGTGTGATAACAGATCAGCATCTCTCCCCACACTTAAACCACTGACAGAAGATGCTACCAGGAGGACGTGACAGGCAGAGGGATGGGATGAAGATGAGTCTCAATGCATTTCTGAGGCCTCCTTTTTTAAGCTGGCCTGCCTAGTGGATGGAGGAAATATATAAGCTGTCAGATCAGCAGGCTTAAGCCAATCAGATGAGGGGGAGGGGACAGGAGATGGAGTCGGCCACAGGAACACTGCTGACAGCTAGGGATGAGAGGAAAAAGCTGAATGCAAGGTTATCAAGGGAGTAGATAGCTGTGAAGCTGCTAAATCAGGTTAACCCTAACAAATAGAAATATACAGCATCTCACAAAAGTGAGTACACCCCCTCACATTTTTGTAGATATTTTATTATATCTTTTCATGCGACAAGACTGAAGAAATGGCACTTTGCTACAATGTAAAGTAGTGAGTGTATGACCAGAGCTTCACAGGTTGCCACTGGAGTTCTCCTCCATTCCTCCATGATGACATCACAGAGCTGGTGGATTTGCAGATGCCCCACAAATGCTCAATAGGGTTTATGTCTGTAGACATGCTTAGCCAGTCCATCACCTTTACCCTCAGCTTCTTTAGCAAGGCAGTGGTTGTCTTGGAGGGGTGTTTGGGGTCATTATCATGTTGGAATACTGCCTTGCAACCCAGTCTCCGAGGGGAGGGGATCATGCTCTGCTTCAGTATGTCACAGTACATGTTGGCATTCATGATTGACCTCTGTATACAGCGTCTTTCTACTTAAATGGCTTTGTATCCTGCAGGTACTAAAAATGTCATCAAGATGACTACCAGCAATGATGTCTGTATACAGGGTTCAATATAACTCTGTGCAATGTCCTTGTTTCCTGCAAATGGGCAAGAGCCCCCTCACCCAATCCTGCAATCGATCAAGGCCCAAACGAACTTCCTGGGACAGGCATGCTTCCCCGGTGGCAACTGGTCACCTCACACTGGAACACTTCTCTGTCGGTGCAGGTGCACCTGGATGTGCACCTGGGATCCTGTCACTCTCAAGCTGGATGTCCCAACCGGTCCAAGAGGCCTAAGATCACACAGTGGAAAAAACCCAAGAGGCAGCACCCCTCTCTTCTGTCTTTTCTCTTCCTCTCCCATGCTTTCACTGAATTCTCCCCAGACAATCAAGATGGAATCTCTCTCCTCCTCTATTCTAGAGCATGCATGGGATTGTAGTTCCATATTCCATACAAAGCTATAGGGACATCTGGTAAAGGGACTTCATCTTCCAGAATGCTTTGAAGCTATTCCTGCAGCTGGTTAAAGTCTCTCTGATTGGTTCCTGTAACTGTTAATTCTATTGGCTTTCTCCCTCATGTACAGAGAAACTCTGGAGAGCCACACTGTAATTTGATCACTATGTGTGTGTCTGCACACAGAAACAGGAGGGAGAGAAAAAAAATCAAATCCATGCAGAGAGCTGGCAGGCACATTCTCCCTGCTAAGAGAGCCTGTATACTCTCGGTGGCAACTTGGCAAAGCCTCAGAAATAGCGGGCAACAAAGCGGGCCCCCACTACACTTACATATTTATGTAATTTATAGAACGCACATCTAAAGACTGGCAATGTACAGAATGACCAAGATATTACATAATGGTGTTAATCCCCAATTCTTCATTTAAAGGAGTTGTAAAGGCAGAAGGTTTTTTATCTTAGTGCATTCCATGCATTAAGATAAAAAAAAACCTTCTGTGTGTAGAAGCCTCCCCAGCACCCTCTAATTACTTGCCTGAGCTCCATCTCTCTCCAGTGATGTTCACGAGTGTCTAAGCCATCCAGGACACTCTTACTGATTGACTGAGACACATCAGCAGCACCATTGGCTCCCATGGCTGTCAATCAAAGTCAGTCAGCCAATCAGGGGAGAGGGGGGGCGGAGTCGGGTCGAGGCTCCATGTCTGTATGGATACACGGAGCTCTGACTCAGCTCGAATGCCCACATAGAGAGCTGCTGGCTGTGGGGTCACTGGATAGGAGGGAGGGGCCAGTAGCAGCAAAGAGTGACCCAAGAAGAGGAGGATCCGGGCTGCTCTGTGTAAAACCAACTGCACAGAGGAGGTAAGTATAAAATGTTTTTTATTATTTTTTTTTAATAAACAAGACTTTACAATCACTTTAACCATCTGGGTGTTATGATATTAAGTGTGAGAATTCAGAAAAATCTCCCTTCTGCAGAGCTTTTGAAACCTTTCTGCCAGAGTCACAAGGGGGGATAGATTCTCCCACCCAGACTCTAACACCTAGTATGTACTTGTTATGGTGGGTGAAAAAGTGTTTGGGAACACTATTGTCTTCATTGCCCTCCTCAATGAGCCTCCTATGCTCACCAAAGTGGGCCCTCATGGTGCAAACTATATGACCCACGTAAAAAGAGACCACATGGGCAGAACAGGCAATACACTACATATTCAGTCGAGCAGGTAAAAAAACTATTCATAAGATAGGTCCTATCAGAGGAATCATCAAAATTCTTTTGTCAATGTTTGACAATTGGCACATTTTGCACCTAGTTTTTTTTTGCACTGGAGCATGCCAGTTAATCAACAAAACATGGCGAGGGGATGAAAGGGATTGGAAGCTAGATGATTAATCCTACTTGGGGAAACTATGTTTTTGATATTACATGCCCTCCTGTATATAATCCTGGGTTTGTTAGTAAAAACTGGGCCTAGTTTGGGGTCTTGTAACAAAATACCCCAATGGTGTTTTAAGATATTCTCCATTTGTTTGTGTCTATTGTGATAATGAGTGATGAACTTGACCTCAGAGTTAACCGCAAATGATGTATGGTCATTTTTGGGGGCAGTAGACTAAGATTCTTAATAAGCTCTGGTCACCAGGTCTGGATCATACCCTTTGTCCAGGAACCTATCCCTGTTTGGTGTAATCATCATCCAAGGCGCAGTTCTTTCTCAACCTGCATGACTAGAGTGCGTGACTGGGGACAAAGAGAAGGCAAACTTATTAAATACATTCACAGCTCTGTGTATTCAAAGAAGCATGGGGGAGCTTATTTCCACGATGGGGGTAGTAGTGACACAGCCACAAATGATCCACAATGGCTCAAAAGTGAAATGGTACAGAAGTATTTAGACAGAATAAAGGTAGATAAAGCACCTGGACCAGATGGCATTTATCCACAGATCCTAAAGTAATTGAGCTCTGTAATTTCAAAGCCATTGTATCTAATTTTTAGGGACTCCTTAATGACTGGAATAGTACCAATGGATTGGCGTAGGGCCAATGTGGTGCCCATATTTAAAAAGAGATCAAAGTCTTTACCGAGTAACTATAGACCTGTTAGTTTAACTTCTATAGTTGTGAAGATACTGGAGAGTTTAATAAAAGACCACATAGATGAGTTCTTGTTGGAAAAAAATGTTTTAAGCAACAGACTGTTGGAAATTATGAATTTATAATATTATTTTGAATAATATTGGGCTCTGAAATATATTAAATGTATTAAATATAATGTAATATGTTAGTTTTATTTGTGAATGTTATTTCAATGTGCTTTTGGACAGAGAAAGTGTTGTATGTGCAATTCTATTTCAAAACTCATGTGAAGTAATGTTAGGAGTCATGTGTCTCCTTATGGACTAAGACCATATAAGTAGGTATAGGTTACTTTGAAAAGAGCTGACCTAAGGTTTACAAACAGTATAAGAATTTGTGACTTTGTGAAGTTAGCTAGGAAGGGAAGGAAAGAGATGGAGGGTATGAAAGCCTACATTCTCGGAGACGTGACGTGAACACCTGTCAGAACTCTTCCTCCTCCTGACTGACATCTGAAGCCATACCATATCTCATCATAGATTTCAATTATGTTGTTACGTAAGTTTGTCTGATGTTATGTTATGAAGAATAAACCAAAAAAGATTTTCTAATGATGTCGTTCATGCAAGAGTTCTTCGATGAAAGCTGAGAAAGGATTTTCAACACAGACAGCATGGATTCATGAAAGACAGAAGTTGTCAAACAAACCTGATTTCTTTTTATGAGGAGGTAAGTAAAACCTTGGACAGAGAGGTGGCTGGGAACGTGGTATACTTGGATTTTGCGAAAGCGCTTGACACCGTTCCCCACACACAGCTAATGTGTAAGGTAAAGTCTACAGGCTTGGAAAGATCAATTTGTAAATGGATAGAAAACTGGTTAAAAGACCGAATTCAGAGAGTAGTGGTTAATGATTCTTACTCTGAATGGTCTAAGGTTATCAGTGGTGTACCCCAAGGTTCAGTGTTGGGACCCTTGCTTTTCAATATATTTATAAATGATATAGGGTCTGGGATTAAAAGTACCATTTCAGTGTTTGCAGATGACACCAAGCTATGCAGTGGAATAACGTCCTTACAGGATGTCTCCAAATTACAAGCAGACCTCAATGCACTGTCTAATTGGGCGACTATGTAGCAAATGAGATTTAATATTGATAAAAGCAAAGTTATGCATTTGGGGGCTAAGAATATGTATGCATCGTACATACTAGGGGGAGTACAACTGGGGGAATCCATTGTGGAGAAGGATCTGGGGATTTTGGTAGATCATAAGCTTAATAATGGCATGCAGTGCCAAGCTGCAGTTTCCAAAGCAAGCAAAATCCTTTCTTGTATTAAGAGAGGTATGGACTCCAGAGATAGAGACATCATTTTGCCCCTGTACAAATCATTAGTAAGACCTCATCTGGAATATGCAGTTCAGTTTTGGGCTCCAGTTCTCAAAAAGGATATCGGGGAACTGGAGAAAGTGCAGACAAGGGCAACCAAACTAATAAGAGGCATGGAGGAGCTCAGCTATGAGGAAAGATTAGAGGAACTGAATGTATTCTCTCTTGAGAAGAGGAGATTAAGGGGAGATGTGATCAACATGTACAAATACATAATTGTTCCATATAGTGAACTTGGTGTGGCGTTATTCACTTTAAGGTCATCACAAAGGACAAGGGGGCACTCTTTATGTCTAGAGGAAAAAATATTTCATCTCCAAATACGGAAAGGTTTCTTCACACAGAGCTGTGAAAATGTGGAATAGACACCTCCCAGAGGTAGTTTTGGCCAGCACGGTAGATTGCTTTAAAAAAAAGGCCTGGATTCTTCCTTAATGTAAATATTATAACTGGGTACTAACATTTTTAGGTAAAGTTGCCTCTCTGGGGATCAGGAAGGAATTTTTTTCTCCCGCTATAGCAAATTGGATCATGCTTTTGCTAGGGTTTTTTTGCCTTCCTCTTGATCAACTGTGGGTGAAGGATTATATAAGGGGTTGTATGGTTATATATAATTTTTCTGTTTTTTTTTTTTTTTTGTTGAACTAGATGGACTTGTGTCTTTTTTCAACCTGACTAACTATGTAACTATGTAACCTACAGAACAGCCCCTCTGAATGTTCTGAATCCATTTAGTATGGTGGCAGCTATCAAAGTGTGGGTAGGGATTACTTGCAGAAGGTTTGAAATGAGTCTTGGATATTATGCCACTCTCTGCATGTGACAAATTGAAATCAAGGAAAACCAGGGATTCCAGACACCAACTGATTATTATTGATATAATTAACAAATGAGGTGATGGAAGAAGGGGGAAGTACCAGACGATGATCACATTCCCACATGCCCACATCACCTCCTGTAAAAGATGTGGGCAGCAAAGGGGTTACCACTCCAGATGCGTGACTCCTCCCAACAACCCATTGTAAGGTTGGCATAGCAAAAGATGCACCCATGGCAGTGCCATGCACCTGGAGATAATAACCCCCCTGGAACTTAAAATGAGTGTTCTCCAAAATAAACTGTGCCCGCCTGTGGTGAAGGCTAGGCTCTTTAGCTAAAAAATATCCCACCGCCATCAGACCAACCTCATGGGGTATAGAGGTGTATAGAGCATACGAAAGCCCTGCAGAAGGGAAACTTTCTGTATTTTTACACTTAATACCATGACACCCAGAGGCTTAAATGAATAATTGGAGATTCACACCATTACATAATATCTTGGTCATTATGTACATTACCAGTTTTTAGATTTTAGTCCTATTGTAATTTTAAATGATGTGCGGTTTTTTATACATGAGTTGTATGAATGAAATAAATATGTAATTTTATCTTATTTTCATTCTCACTTTTATTGTTATATATATATATATATATATATATATGTTTATTTAATATGTTCTTAGTTTACATTAAAATGTAGGTTGTATTAATTATTTATGTATTCATTCACAACTTTAAAATCATCTTATTTATGCGATATACTCACTTTTTAAATTCATCACATTGACATTCATCCATATTACATCTAACGAGTACCCTTTTTACTAATTTGCAGTTGTGTTTGTATATTTATTCATTTACTGATCACATATATGCATATTTGTAAGGGGTAATCAGATTTAGCAGCTGCATGGCTATCTTCTCCCTTGATAACCTTGCATTCGGCTATTTCCTCTCATTCTTAGCTGTCAGCAGTGTTCTCATGGTCGGCTCCACCCCCTGTCCCCTCCCCCTCATCAGATTTTCTTAAGCTGGCCGATCTGCAGCCCTACCTGACTTGGTGGCCTAAAAGGTGTAATCTTATTTCTGATTGGTGGATCAGGTTACTATTCAATTATATGTTTACTTATACATTAGCTCACTGAGTGTCACTCTGAGATTAGACATGTCTATTTCAGTTTTCAGGGGAAATGGATTTTCTATAACACCTCATCCTATAGTAACTAAATGATAAATTAATCTTTTTTTTTTATAAAGGATTCAACTTTGTTAGTTGGCCTGAAAACATAAAAGTCATATACTTATAAATATGTCCATAATAACTACAGCTATTTTGTTCGGTAAAGGAGTTTATCATACATTAGTTTGTAAACAGTCTTTTGTAGGGAATATGGACTTTTGCATAGATACAGTATGTATGTACATTATGTTCAAACCATGGGGCCCACTTTTTTTTGTAGTATGGAAGAGAGTGATAGAGGGTATGGTATATCTTTTCCATCCTTCATATGGATTCTACCCTTGATATGATTTGTGCTAGGGGAAGAACTCCAGTCTTCCAGTGTAGCGCAATTACCCAAAGGATGGCAGCACAGATGGTATGGAGTAGTCTCATTTGAATTGTGTTAGTTTCCTCAATCTGAGTGAAAAGGAGACTTTGCATCAGAGTGAGTTAAATGTGTGTATCAGAAATTGCTGAGGCAAATGAGTCAAATTTTTTCCAAATTGTGGCAACTTGCGGGCAGTCCCTGTATAGGTGCAGATATGAGGCTGCTGTGTCCCACCCTCTGAAGCATTGTTGTGATGCTGATGGGAAAATTCTATTAAATCTGGTTGGGGGGTAATACCACCTTGTGTGAAGCTTTAGGGCCGTCTCCCTAATATTTAAGGATCTCATGTATTTTTTAAGGTTGTCTATACAAGTAGGCCAATTAATTGAACCATGATCTAGGGAACACTCTGATTCCCATTTAGTTCTGTATAAAAGTGGGGTTTGTGATCTTTGGTTGTTCAGAAAGTTATAGATAAGAGAGATAAGGCCCTTAGCCCTGGGATTCTGCCAACAGAGAGCCTCATATAAGGTGGGGTTTGATAATACCCCTATTTTGTAATGGGTTTAATAAAAATGCTTGATTTGTAAATAGCGGAATATCTCGGTATTTGGGGCCTGATGCGTAGATTGTAGTGTTTGAAATGAAATGAATTCCGTGTTTTCGACCAATTTATGCAAAGACAGGACCTCTGCATCTATCCACCATTTATATGCTGAGACCTCACATATTCCCAGGGGAAAAGCACGGTCCCCTAGAAAGGCTGCTTGTGGAGGGGCTTGAGATATTAACGAGGATTTGTTATTATAAGCCCTCCAAAGTGATAAACATTGAGCCACTATAGAATTAAGAGGGGATATGTCCACCGTTTGGGTATTTTTTGACCAAAGCAAGCCGAGAAGGAAATACGGATGAATCAAATCTGCTTCGAACTTCACCCAGGGTACGTGGGAGTTAAAAATATTCCACTGTGCTAATTGTGTGAATCTGGAGGCTAAATAATAATGCCATAAATCTGGAGCTCCTAGACCACCACTGGAAGTGGAGGCGTGCAAAACTGTTTTGGAAAACCTGGGGGGAGCATTAGCCCAGATAAATTTATTTAGGTCACACTGAAATGTTAGTATAAAAGACTTGGAAATTTTAATCGGGAGAGCCCCAAAACAGATATAAGAGTTTAGGTAGGATTGTAATTTATGTAGCAGTGATTCATCCGAGGAATGAGATAGGATAACCTTTCCAGGTGTTAAGGGACTGTTTCAGTTTACTGATCAAAGGGGGGTAGTTTTTAGAAAACAAAGTATCTAATGAGGGGGTAGGGCAGATACCCAAGTATGGTATGGAGGTCTAAGACCATATAAAGTTAAAGGATGACTTTAAAGATTGAAATGGGTGGTCCGGTAGATTTGTATGTATTTTATGACAGTGTCATAAAGTCTTTTAACCTAATGGCTTGGGCTTGCAATATAGGGTCCATGAAACTGACTTATGTTATATGAATAATTTGGGCTGGGGTAATAGCAGACTTTTACAAGCAGTATTTTTAGTGGAGGTCTTCTCTCTTGCTCATTTTCAAAGTGTAGAGATGATGGTGAGCCACTGGATAAACAGGCTTGTAAATTGTGTCCACAAACGACACAATGCATAGACTTCTCCCGATACAAGAATTCCTTTCTCATCTATCTGGTCAAATAATATTTGTTGGTTTGTAAATATAGCCCAGTTCCAAAGTAATAAGAGACCCTCTTCCCAATCTTCAGGTGTGTGTGCATACCAGAAACTCCATTGTTCTAGGATTTTGTTATGTAACTAAGCTTGTTTGCAGACCACATTGATTCAGTTGGATAAACATTTTTTCTATGTTGGACACTGTGATCAGAAGATGACCATGTATTTTGAGGCCAATTCATTTTTTTTCTTATTCATAAAACCTTTGAAATGTAAAATGCAATGAAATATAGCAACCTGAAGGTGTTTTGTACACAGTTGGTGTACAGAATGCATTCAACATTTTCATTTACTGCTTGTGTGAGTGGCTCACTGATTTCCCCAGAAGGCTAAGATACAAATCAGATTTTAGCCCCCCCCCCCCCCTCTGCAGAATATATACATACAAGTTTTGGTCTGGTACTACCCAAGGATTGATATTTTTTAAGTGGATGT
>BLSH010095882.1:196906-210446 GCA_018402905.1 Glandirana rugosa
GCCCCCCGCCCCCCCCCCCCCCTCTGCAGAATATATACATACAAGTTTTGGTCTGGTACTACCCAAGGATTGATATTTTTTAAGTGGATGTACAGTAGACTGCGGCTTTCTTAACTAGAACACAGAAAGGGTATCAGCTGATTATTATTGAAAGAGTACCATCATTCAGAATGAGTATATGATCAGTCTGGTCAAACAAAAAGCAATTTCTTCACAGAAACTGTTGGAATCTGCTATAATGTTTGTTAAAATCCCTGTAATGTACATTGATCACCCAGAGGAGAGTTCATGTACAACATACTATGGCTACAAGAGCTGGTTTGTTTCATGGCAGGTACTGTATGCTGAAATAATCTTAGACTTTTGACTGGATGGGAGCTAAATACAGTCTTAGCGGTGGTGAAGGCAGGTGGCAATCAGTAATCCTTCTGAATCGGAATAGTTTACTTTATGTCAGGAAAATTCTCGTACGACAGAATAAAAAAATCGCAAGTGATGTGTTGTAGTGTATTTGTATGGCATTTTCGAAAGACAACTGTACTGGTGAAACGAAAATCGTACGATCGAGAATCGTACGAGAAAATATTTCCTGCATGTCCGATCATGTCCAATCGGATATTATCGGATGAACTGTCATGATCTGCTCTCGAAAGCTCTGTAATAACGATCCGATTATTGTACAATCGATTCAAAACTGGTATTTTTCGTCTGATTTTCTGATCATGTGTACGGGGCTTAACAAAACTGGATTTATTTATGTGCTGTGATAATCTAAACCTTTCTTGCCAACAATCTGTTTATCAACATTCCCCAGCATGATGCCATGTGCAGTCAGGGTCCCCATTGAGTGGTTTCTGATCGTGTAAAGACTATTTTACCTTGAACACAGTGATTACATGTAGGCTGGAAACATCACTGAAAAAAAATAAAAGCCTTCAGAGTACAGATAAATACTTAGAATGCAGTGTTTGTGTGCAGTGCCATCAATTTAATAGTGTAATTGAGATACTGTTGCATTAATAAAATATATTTAAAAAAAATAAGGAAATATACACTTTTGCATATTTGTCCACACAAATACAAAAAGGTGAGGCATTTTTAATTAAACAGTGCACCAAATAAAAGCCCTATATATGCTTACTCTGAGCAAGCCCAGAGTTGTTACCAAAATGACACTCTGTAGTATTCCCCTTCATAAAATTTTATGTTGAAGGGTGAAGGATGGGGTAGCACAGATAGACACTCACAGAAGAGGAGAAGGCTATGATGTAAAATGAGGGAAGGGACAGTGCTTGGGAATAGACTTTTCAGATGAACTCAAATTTGCTAGCAAGTTCAGAAGCACATTGCAAGTCAAAAAAGAAAAAAAAATCGATGGAAAGGAAAATAACTGCAAGTAAACATTTAAAATAATCTATTTCTATGTGGTTTTATTGATTACAGGGTGTCAGAAACATGGTGACAGCTATCAATATAAAACTTGTTGTCTAGCTAATGCGCATGTGCATAGGCATACTGTAGGTGTTTACATTTCTATGAGCATAGAAAGAAGGACCGCACATATATCATCATCCACACACTCCAACGTGCACGCGTGCGGCCTATTTAAATCTGAATTCTGCACTAGTTCCTTGCTGTATGGTCTTCATCAGATTGGAGAGGCTCTGGAAAAAGTCCTGGAGGCGAGCATGGGAGGAGGTGATGAGGGAGCTAGAGAGCAGGAGATCTTGAGAAGAATGAAGAGAATGAATAGCTTAGTATTTAGAGATTAGGCTAGTGATGTAACTGGGGCTTATTTGTGGATGGCTTTGTAAGTGGTTGTTAGTATTTTGAATTGAATTTGTTGGGTGAGTGGAAGCCAGTGGAGGGATTGACAGAGAGGAGTAGCAGACACAGAGCGATTGGTAGGGTGGATAGGTCTGGCAACAGTATTCATGGTGGACTGAAGGGGGGGATAGCCTATGTAGAGGTAAGCCAATGAGAAGGGAGTTGCAGTAGTCGAAACGAGAGATGACCAGGGAGTGGATTAAGAGCTTTGTTGTGTCGTTGGTTAGAAAGGGGCATATTTTGGAGATGTTGCAGAGGTTGAGGTGCCAAGATTTGGACAGTGATTGGATGTGGGGCTTAAAGGAGAGTTCAGAGTCCAGAACTACACCTAGGACCTTGGCATGTGGGGATGGGTTTATAGTTGTGCCATCAATTTTGACAGAGAGATCAGGGGAAGGGGCATATAGGGGAGGAAAAATTATAAGTTCGGTTTTGGACAGATTGAGTTTGAGGAAGTGGTGTGAAATCCAGGCAGATAAATCTGTTAGTAAATTAGTGATACGTGATCTGAGGGGTAGAGAAATAGATTTGGGTGTCACCAGCGTAGAGGTGATATTGGAAGCCATGGGAGGCTATCAACTGACCCAGGGAGGATGTGTAGATTGAGAATAGGAGAGGTCCAAGGACAGGACCTTAGGGGACCCCAACAGAGAAAGGAAGAGGAGAGGAGGAAGTTTAATTGTAAGTAACACTAAAGGTGCGGTTGCATAAGTAGGAGGAGAACCAGCGAAGAGTACAATCACGGAGACCAAAAGTGTGGAGTTTTTTGAGGAGGAGGGGGTGGTCAACAGTATCAAAGGCAACAGAGAGGTCCAGGAGTAAGAGTACAGAAAGTGGTTTTGGCCGTTAGTAGATTGTTTGTTAGTTTTAGGAGAGTTGAGGACGAAAACCAGACTGAAGGAGATCAAGAAGGCTATTATCAGCAAGGTGGTTGCACAATCAGTTGTAGACCAGACGTTCAAGGAGTTTGGATAAAAAGGGGAGCAAGGAGATGGGGCAGAAGATTGGATGGGTCCAAGGAGGGCTTTTTAAGTATGGGGCTAACTAGTGCATGTTTTAGAGAGTTGAGAAAGATGCCAGAAGAGAGGGAGAGATTAAAGATGTGAGTTAGAAAGTGTAGAATAGAGCCCGAGGGTGAACGTAGCATTTGTGAGGGAATATGATCCAGAGGACAAGTGGTGAGATGGACATTGGCAAGTAGTTTAGCAACCTCGTCTATAGTGGTGGGGTTGAGAGAGGGAAGTAATGATTGAACCTGTGGGCATGAAGTGTAAAGCGTGGAGGGTATCTGAACAGCAGAGTTCTCCTCGCAAATTGTATCAATCTTCAGTTTGAAGTTATTGGCGATCTCTTGGGCAGTGAGTGAGTTGGTGGGTGGAAATAGTGGAGGACAAAGTAGAGAGTTGAAGGTAGAGAAGAGTTGACGGGGACAGGATGATAAGTTTCTAATGAGAGTGATAAAATAGGTCTGTTTGGCAGTGTAATTGAATTTTTGGAGGGCAGTTTTGTATTGATTGAAATCTTTCTGAGACTTAGTCTTACGCCACAGGTGCTCATGATCATGGCTGTGTTTTTTCAGACTTCTAGTATCATCTGTTTGCCAAGGTTGAATGTGTCGGGGCCGGATTCTGTGGGTAATAAGGGGGGCCAGTGAGTCCATTGAGGCTAGAAGTGAAGTGTTGCAGACAGAAGTGGCTAGGTCGGTGCAGGATAGGGGTGAGATTTTGTCATATAGGTTGTCAGTAGCAGAGTAGAGAAGAGAAGGATTGAGATGACGTAGGTTTCTGAGGGCAACTTTTAGGCAGTTGGAGGGAGAGGAGGTGGAGGAGAGGGAGAGAGGGAAGCTAATAAGGTAGTGATCAGAGAGAGGGAATGGATTGTTGGAGAGGTTGCAAGGAGTGCATAGGTGGGAGAAAACTAGGTCAAGGGTATTGCCTTCAGAGTAAGCAGGGGCATGTATCCATTGCTTCAGGTCTAAGGAGGAGGTTTAGACTGAGAAGTTTGGAAGTAGCAGGAGTGTTAGTATTAATAGGGATGTTGAAGTCACCGAGAATGATTGTGAGGATTTCAGAAGAGAGAAAGTAGGGTAGCCAGGCAGAGAAGTCATCAAGAAAGTTTGATATCGGTCCAGGGGGCTGGTAGATCACAGCTATCCTTAGAGAAACTGGAGAGAAAAGATGAATGCAGTGTGCTTCAAAAAAGGAGAGTGACAGAGAGGGAGGTGGGTGAAGTACCTGAAAGGTGCTATGAGGGGCTAGAAGGATTCCAACACCACCTCCCCTATGTCCACTGGATCTGGGGTTGTGTGTCCAGAGAAGACCACCATGGGATAGAGCAGCAGAGGACGCAGTGTTGGATTCATGAAACCAGGTTTCGGTAATGGCGAGTAGATTAAATGAGTTAGCACTAAAGCAGTCATGGAGAGGAGTTTGTTGCAGACAGAGCGGGAATCCCAAAGGGCGCAAGAGAAAGGGAGTCTGGTCTTGGGGAAAAGAAAAATGGGCACTAAATTGTGTAGATTGCGGCTGCTGCCAGGGGGTGTGGGGTAATGGGTGTGTTGAGTACAGTTAAATAATGGAGGCCCAGGGTTTGGGGATATGTCTCCAGAGGTTAGGAGAAGGAGAAGGGCGAGGGAGGTATGTGATTTATATAAAGGGATATGCCCCGGTGTCCTGGAGGTTTTTTGTGTGTGTGGATTTAGAATAAGCAGGAGTTGGTGGGAGCAGTAATAAAGAGAGGGCAGAATTGAGGGTGATATATAAAAGCTGTGGGTGGAGAAGAGGGGTGAAGGAGAGTCAGCTTAAGGATAGAGGACAAAGCTGTCCACGCATCCTTGATCCTATTACTGACCTGACTTCCTCTCTAAGCTTTCTCTTGGATTACCCTTACCATACAAAAAGCGTGGACTATGGTATAGACACCATTAGTCTTATATTTAATGTTATGATTGTGATATGCCACTATTGCAATTTTTGTATCAATAAATTATTTCGATTAATTTTTGCATATTGTTTTTGAGCAGATGCCACATGGTATCTCGAAATATAGTCGCTCTTAAGGCTGTGTTGCTTATGCCATAGTCCACTCTTTTTGTATGGTAAGATACATGTAGACCATTGAGACCACACTGCAAACTAGTGAGTTGGCATAATTATACATGTATTCTCTCAGATTATCCTTGCCTGCTTAGTTTTGCTCTCTGTCTCCTCTCCTGGCTCTGGCCTACACTACTGACCATGCGTCTGCCTAGTGAATCTGTGATTGTTACTGACTTCTGCCTGTTCCTGACTCTTATTCTGCTTATGTCCTGGTGCCCTTCCACTCGGTGGTCACTTAACCAGGTGTGGGTTCTGACTCCATCATCAACCTTTGCTTGTCAGATACCAGTGCTTCCAGGTTCCTGCTCACAGTGTCTACACCTTGGCACTTGTGCCTCTTCCTTCTCCCCTGCAGTCCCCTTTTCTACTTCCAGGAGTACTCGGATGACAACTTTGCTTGTGCATGGCACAAGGTCTGACGTTAACGGACACATTGTCACACTACTAAATTTGGCTTGGGTATCTAGGTATCAATGCCCTTTGCCCACGAAAGGGTTAAAGTAAACCTTTCATTAGAAAAATATGGGAGTGCCAGTGCTGACCTCCTTTTGAAAATACTAGCCGCTATTATACTGACCTGCTGGTTTCAGTATTTTTCAGCATAGACTCAATAGCAAGTATACAGATCAAGAAAGACACACATGTACATGTGAGTCATTGTCAAAGTATCAAGGCAAGAAGCTCAGCATGACAAACAGACATTTAGGGGTTGATTTACTAAAGCTGGAGAGTACAAAAACTGGTGCAGCTTTGCATGCTAGCCAATCAGCTTCTAACCTCAGCTTGTTCAATCAAGCTCTGACAATAAAACCTTGAAGCTGATTGGTTTCTGTGTGGAGCTGCACCAAATTTTGCACGTTCAAGCTTTAGTAAATCAACCCCTTAGTATTTGCAGAAGAGGTCAGTAATGGCAGCCTGTGTTTGTCTTATGTCAACACACTTTAAATGCATGTCAACGAAATGTAAACATCAGGTGTCTCTGTAGTTATTGAATGTTATTACAGATTGTATATCAGCTCAGAATATTTCAACAAACTAACACATTGATTCAGGAAAAATAAGCATTGTTTTTAAAAACTGTAAATTCTGCAGTAACTACTTCATTGTGCATTGTTAAGATTACCACTACACAAGAGGTTTGTGGCATTTCATAATCTTGCAATGATCAGACTGATTGTTTAATGTATAGATTATGAAAATAATGTGTATTGTTCATGGAAACATTTTCATAGCATCTTGGTAGTAAGGCCAAGACTGGTGATGTGTCAGGAGCGTGTAAACACTCCTGTTCTTTGACTGCTGCTGGTCTCATTCCAGCATCCTGGTTTTGGCTATGATGCATCCCTGTCTGTCTGTCCACCTGCAAGGTGATTAATGTGGCCAGTCTCTGGGTGGAGACCAAACCCAATTTAAGCCAACCAAGCTTGCAGTCTCATGCTAGTGATATTGTATTTGTTACATGTTTTCCAAGCTCCCTGTTTGTCTGTCCTGCTCTGCTAGATTGGATTCCCTTGTTGACAACCTCAGATTGGATATCGGACTATTCTCTGAACCCTGCCTCACTTTTGACTATGGATTGACCCTGAGTATTTTGAACCTTGCCTGCCTTGTGCCTGGACTGTCATTGTACCACTCAGCCTGTCTGCCAACCGCAAGTAACCATTTGTTTTGCTCAGTTCACACCTGTCCCGGCGTGGTGGTCAGGCACTGTAGTCTTGTGTATAAGATCTGGGGACAACCGAGTATCGCCAGTCCTGCTTGTCTTATGGGAAAGGGGGCTGCTATAGGTGAAGAACACTGAAGCTGGCTATAGTGTCTCACCACCTGAGTTAGGGGTAAGCATGACACGATGAAGATTCAATGAACAGTTGTGCAAACTAAAGTAGAGACTTGTGACTATGAATACTGGGAAAGCTGACATGACACACAAGAAAAGCATTATATAATAAGTTCTTTATTAAAGCACTTTATTAAAATTTCAGATTAAACCAACTAAAAACATTCCAGGTATTCAAAAACATAGTTTGTTTTCTAGAAAAGCAGCCATAACCTGAGTAGAAAAGCCTTTCCCCAGCCAGCATACTGTAAAGAAGGACGTTAGCTCTTTGTGTGGAATCAGTGATCTCTCCACAGAGGTCTGATTTGCACCCTTTCTGATTCAGACCTATAGCTCTAACAATAACTATAGTTAGCAATGCTTATGCTCCCTGCCGATCAGAGAGCTCTAGCAATGACTCAGCATCGGGCATGTAGCACTTTTGCAGAGAAACCACTTCTACACACAGAGAGCAGGGGCCATTCTCTACAGTATGCTGGCAGGGGACACGTTTTTCTATTCAGTCTGTGACTGTTTCCTAAAGAAAAACACTTTAAGACCTTATATGGTATGAAATTAGAGTAGGCAGCGCAAAACCACAATAATTATAAAACTGTATGCCCTCTAAACCTCTTAGTGTTGAGTTTCTACTGGTTCCCTAAAACAATTGTGTCAATACAATTTTGGTGTGTGAAGGTCACAGGGACTCTTGATCCCCACAGACCAAATCTGTGAACAACTCCTGTTTCACAAACTCTTAAACATAATTAATACATTGTTGCATATTGAAATAAACCTGAAAAAAATACATTTCAAAAATGTGCAAACATATGTGAAAAAGTGCAAAAGTGCTCAAAGTGACAACATTGTAAACCAAATATATATATGGAAACCACAAAAAGTTCTAGTCCATAAACTGTTGCCATACATCATGGATCAAAAATCTTCATGGTTTCATGTGTATCATCCTTATGCCAAAATCCATGCACAAAAACACTCTTGGTATATCAGTGGCTCCTTTAAAACAATACCCAGTGTATTCCTCCACCAAGCTCACTAAATGGACTCACCAGATGGAAAGGCTGGTCTCTCTAAGAATCAGCAATCTCGTTTCATTTAACCATTCAACAAGCCTCCACTGTCCACCGTAGACTCTAATATGCTCAAACCATCATGTGAAAAGGAAGGAAAGGGAAGCTCCCATAGCGTAAAACCATACTTAAAAAGTGTTTATTCAATTAAAAACAAGTTACATCCTGCCACCCCGTGAAGACATCATTCTGACGAAACGTACGTAGGGCCGGGTCAGAACTTTTGCTGACGAACGCGCCACCCACGATCGTTCGCTCGTGGCTTGTGGGATCCCGAGACAAGCCTTAGCCGATCTGGGACATATGTTTGTGAATAATCCCTAGTGTCGGGTGGACACTATGTACATGTGAGTGTAAGTTGTTTTTAATTGAATAAACACGTTTTAAGTATGGCTTTACGCTATGGGAGCTTCCCTTTCCTTCCTTTTCACATGATGGTCGGAGCATATTAGAGTCTACGGTGGACAGTGGAGACTTGTTGAATGGTTAAACGAAACGAGATTGCTGGTTCTTAGAGAGACCAGCCTTTCCGTCTGGTGAGTCCATTTAGTGAACTTGGTGGAGGAATAAACTGGGTGTTGTTTTAAAGGAGTCACTGATATACCAAGATTGTTTTTGTGCATGGATTTTGGCATAAGGATGATACACATGAAACTATGAAGATTTTTGATCCATGATTTATGGCAACAGTTTATGGACTAGAACTTTTTGTGGTTTCCATATATATATATATATATATGGTTTACAATTTTGTCACTTTGAGCACTTTTGCACTTTTTTGAATAAGTTTGCACATTTTTTAAATTTATTTTTTTAGGTTTATTTCAATATGCAGCAATGTATTAATTATGTTTCAGAGTTTGTGAAACACGAGTTGTTCACAGATTTGGTCTGTGGGGATCACGAGTCCCCGTGGCCTTCACACACCAAAATTGTATTGACACAATTGTTTTAGGGAAATTCAACACTACGAGGTTTAGAGGGCATACAGTTTTATAATTATTGTGGTTTTACGCTGCCTACTCTAATTTCATACCATACAATTTATGTCCAGGGACTTGATCTTTGGATATTTTTGGGCTAGCTGCAATTCTGTCTAGGTGATTTGTAATTAAGGTGTAGGTGCCCACCTCCTGTTCATTTAAACCTAAGGATAGCCATAGGCGCCGTGTACAACATATTGTTTTGACTTTAAGACCTTACACTTGTTGGCTTTCAGTGGGTTTTAATATGTTCACAGGGGTCTTTTAGATTGCCTTAGGAGTCCTCCTTATCAATAGGCACTCTTTCAATTAGAAGCAGAACCACATTCCTACTTCACACAGCAAAGTGTAAGCCATCAATGCCTGCAGACTACATTGAGAGACCTAGAACTGCCAATTTAGAGAAACTGCAATGCCTATTATGCACCTTTTTAAAAGTAAAAATTGGCATAGTTAGGCGTATGATCAAAATGATATATGAAGATAAACCACGCTCAGAAATGGTAAATTAATCTGCATAAAATCCCAGTTTACCCTGTTTACAGTGCTTACCCTAATGTCATAAGTGTATCAACATTATATCTCAATTCATAAACAATAAATAAACATGAAAATTGTGTAAAGTCTATGTGCTGCAATCCACAAAAATCATAAATATAATAAATTCTAGAATTCGGAAATTCGGAAATTAAAAAATTCTGAAATCCGAAATTCAGAAATTCGCGGTAATTCGGCAATTGCGGTAATTTGGAAATTCATGGTAATTCGGCAATTTGGAAATTTGGCAATCGGAACAGCCGAAAATCTGAAATTCTGAAAATCAGAAATCCGAAAATTCGAAAATAACTAAGAACATTTGAAATAATAATTAACTAATAACTATTAAATTATAGGTATTAGAATTTCCTTGAAAGTTTGGCTGTTAGTGAACTTAAATATGAAATTTATCACTAATAGCCATATTTTCAAGAAAATTCAATACCTATGATTTAATAGTTATTTATTATTATTTCAAATGTTCTTTCTTATTTCCGAATTTCAGAAATATGGAAATAAGGAAGAACATTTGAAATAATAAGTTATTAAATTATTATTTTAACTTATTATAAATTATAATAAGCTATTGTTATTTCAAATGTTCTTCCTTATTTCAGACTTTTGCAGTGTGTGACTGTACATATGCATACCGTATGTATGTGTGTGTGTACACTGGGTACATTTGAAAGTACATTTGAAATAATAAGTTATAAATGTATTATTTTAACTCATTATAAATAATAATAAGCTATTATTATTTCAAATGTTCAAATGAAATAAGGAAGAACATTTGAAATAATAATAGCTTATTATAATGTATAATATGTTAAAATAATAAATTAACTTATTAATTCAAATGTTCTTCCTTATTTCTGAATTAGGTATTGGAATTTCCTTGAAAGTTTGGCTGTTAGTGAACTTAAATATGAAATTTATCATTAATAGCCATATTTTCAAGAAAATTCTAATACCTATAATTTAATAGGTATTTATTATTATTTCAAACGTTCTTTCTTATTCCTGAATTTCGGAAATAAGGAAGATCATTTGAAATAATAAGTTATTAATGTATTATTTTAACGTATTATAACTTATAATAAGCTATTATTATTTCAAATGTTCTTCCTTATTTCCGACTTTTGCAGTGTGTGACTGTACATATGCATACCGTATGTATGTGTGTGTGTGGGTATACTGGGTATGTATATACTGTGTGTATATTGTATGTATATTGTAGGTATACCTACAATATACATAAAATATACACACAGTATATGCACACCCAGTATACACACACACATACCTACATACCTGCATACATACTGTATGCAAATATACAGTCACACGCTGCAAAAGTCGGAAATAAGGAAGAACATTTGAAATAATAATAGCTCATTATAATTTATAATAAGGTATAATAATAAATCAATAACTTATTATTTCAAATGTTCTTCCTTACTTCCAAAATTTGGCAATTCGGAAATAAGAAAGAACATTTGAAATAATAATAGCTTATTATAATTTATAATAAGTTAAAATAAAAAATCAATAACTTATCATTTCAAATGTTCTTCCTTAGTTCCAAAATTTGGAAATTCGGAAATAAGAAAGAACATTTGAAACAATAATAGCTTATTATTATCTATAATGAGTTAAAATAATACATTTATAACTTATTATTTCAAATGTACTTTCTTAGTTCCGAATTTCCAAAATTCGGAAATCCGGAAATAAGAAAGAACATTTGAAATAATAATAAATAACTATTAAAGTATAGGTATTGTAATTTTCTTGAAAATATGCCTATTAGTGATAAATTTCATATTTAAGTTCACTAACAGCCAAACTTTCAAGGAGATTTCAATACCTATAATTTAATAGTTATTTATTATTATTTCAAACGTTCTTTCTTATTTCTGAATTTCGGAAATAAGGAAGAACATTTGAAATAATAAGTTATTCATTTATTATTTTAACTTATTATAAAAGTTAAAATAAAAATCAATAACTTATTATTTCAAATGTTCTTCCTTATTTCCAAAATTCGGAAATAAGAAAGAACGTTTGAAATAATAATAAATAACTATTAAATTATAGGTATTGAAATGTCCTTGAAAGTTTGCCTGTTAGTGAACTTAAATATGAAATGTATCACTAATAGGCATATTTTCAAGAAAATTACAATACCTATAATTTAATAGTTATTTATCATTATTTCAAATGTTCTTTCTTATTTCCGTATTTCCGAATTTCGGAAATAAGAAAGTGCATTTGAAATAATAAGTTATAAATGTATTATTTTAACTCATTATAAATAATAATAAGCTATTATTATTTCAAATGTTCTTCCTTATTTTTGAATTTCTGAATTTCTGAATTTCGGAAATTCGGAAATAGGGAAGAACATTTGAAATAATAAGTTATTAATCTATTATTTTAACTTATTATAAATAATAATAAGCTATTATTATTTCAAATGTTCTTCCTTATTTCCAACTTTTCCAGTGTGTGACTGTATATATGCATACTGTATGCATGTATGTATGTGTGTGTGTGTATACACACCCAGTATACGCACACACATACATACATACATACAGTATGCATAAATACAGTCAAACACTGCAAAAGTCGGAAATAAGGAAGAAAATTTGAAATAATAATAGCTTGTTATAATTTATAATATTTAAAATAATAAATGAATAACTTATTATTTCAAATGTTCTTCCTTATTTCCGAAATTCGGAAATAAGAAAGAGCATTTGAAATAATAATAAATAACTATTAAATTATAGGTATTGGAATTTTCTTGAAAGTATGTCTATTAATAATAAATTTCATATTTAAGTTCACTAACAGCCAAACTTTCAAGGAAATTCCAATACCTATAATTTAATAGTTATTAGTTAGTTATTATTTCAAATATTCTTAGTTATTTTCGAATTTTCGGATTTCCGAATTTCTGAATTTCGGATTTCCGAATTACCACAATTGCTGAATTATCGCGATTCAGAAAAACGAAAATTCTGAAAAATTCGGAAATTGAAAATTCGGAATTCGTCCGAATTGACGAATTTTGCAAAATTCGGATAAAACAAAATTTGTAACGAAACAAATTGCACAAGCCTAATAAATTCATGTATATCAAAGTCCATAAAAAATCGCAATAACGTGCTTGCTGTGATATAAGAACCCAAGAGGTGATTCCGTGTTGAAAATTCAATTAAGGTGAAAGTCAAAAAAAAATTGTTCTCTTGAACCTTCTCCCAGATACAGTAATCAATCATAAAGTGCTTGCTGTGATACAAGAACCTGAGAGGTGATTACGTTTTGAAAGTTCAATGAAGGTGAAAGTCAAAATAAAAATTATGCTCTTGATCCTTCTCCCAGATAGAGACACTCTGCACTTATCAGAGACATATGACCTCTTTTCTCAAAGAAGGTCTCAAATGCTTTTGGTAGGTATACTCAATCCTCCACCGATGTCATGAGCATTTGGACTGTTGGATATTACCATCTCCTAAAAGATATTCTTGTACCTTTAAGATTCTATACATGGCTCATTCACAAGGGGGGAATATGAAGGAATCTCTCTTGTTGTAGTATATTATGTTTTTATTACAAAGCACATTTATATACACCACAACCTGTGGTGGAGGATGATATCTTCATGGGGAGATACTTACCAAAAGTGTTTGAGACCTTCTTTGAGAATAGAGGTTATATATCTCTGGTAAGTGCGGAGTGTCTCTATCTGGGAGAGGGCTCAAGAGTAGTGTTGAGCGAACCCGGACTGTAACGTTCGGGTCCGTACCGAACTTTCGGGTGTCCGTGGCACGGACCCGGACCCGGACATTTCAAAAATCGTTCGGTCAAGCCATGCCTGGGCTTGCAATGTCAGGCCCAAGCGAGTTGTGATGAGAACTCGGGAGAGGGTCTATCTCTGTGAGGCGTGAATGGTCTCTATATATTGGAGATAAGAGTTTCTTCCAGAGTTTGTGAAAACCATTCATAGAGGGGTACTTCTATAGTAGGAGGTGGTGTCCAACACCACATATATTTACACGAAACATTATTTTTGTATTATATGATGTTGTTCTCTCTAAGGAAGTATAAGGGGGGAACACTTACTCGGTACATATCTTAGAATTTCCATGTTCTTATAGAAAATCCTCTACCATTATAGGT
>BLSH010095882.1:215135-237016 GCA_018402905.1 Glandirana rugosa
GATTTTAGTAGAAGTTTGATCCCGTTCACGGGATGTTTATTTACCCCTATCCCTTTTATTTAATTTTAGTTCATTTTTTTGCCCTTCCCCCCACCTACACTATCCCCATTTATTTGTAGGGCACTTGCCCTAGTTTGAAGATGATTTTAGAACAGTTATATGGCTTCTACCATTAATTAATACTTTTCAGACACAGTTTGAAGATGATCCACATTCACCTCCATTTTTGCTTTTTTTATGTTTTTATTTTTTTTTAAATATTTACAGTTATTTCCCTGGCCCCATTTTTTTGTAGGGCACTTGCCCTACCCTTACCCCCATTTTACTTCCTTTTGCAGCCCTCTAGGGCTTTCCAGGACTTTGTTACAGCCATTTTTGTGCATAAAAGTTCGGGTCCCCATTGATTTCAATGGGGTTCGTTGTCCGTGCGATCGTTCGGGTTCCGTCCGGACCCGGACCCGGACTTTGTCCCGAAGTTCGGACGGACCAGCAGAACCCGAACTTCCAGAGGTTCGCTCAACTCTACTCAAGAGCATAATTTTTATTTTGACTTTCACCTTCATTGAACTTTCAAAACTTAATCACCTCTCAGGTTCTTCTTGTATCACAGCAAGCATATGATTGATTTTTGTGGACTGCAGCAAGTACACTTTACACAATTGAAATGTTTTTTTATTGTTTATGAATTGAGATATCATTTTGATACAATCATGAATTTACAGTAAGGCTCCATGCACACTGGACGCTATAGGGCTCTTTCAGCGTCGGGCAGGAGACACTGCTCACAAAACGTTCTATTTGCAGTGTTTTGTAAGCAGCGTTTAGCGGCGTTTTTCGGCGTCAGAGTTTTTTTGGCTTTTTTATTTTACTTCATTGGCTTCCATTGACTGCAAAAAACGCCAGACGCCGATATACCGGCGTTTAGCGGCGTTTAGCAGCGTTTACCGGCGTCTGGCGTTTTTTGTGGTCAGGAGAAAGACTTTTGAACGCCAATTCAGGGCGTTCAGATAACAGCCCAAAAACGCCACTGCTGATAAAAGAAAATAAACGACCATGTGTGCATGGACACATAGGATAAAATAAAGTGGCGTTTTTTGGGCTGTTAACAAAAAACGCCAAAACGACCAAAAACTGTCGTTTTTGAGATACAGTGTGCATGGAGCCTAAGCACTGTTATTGGGATTTTATGCACATTAATTTACAATTTCTGAGCGCGGTTTGTCTTCCTATATAATTTTGATCATTTTTTGGCTTTTTTTAAGAATGAAGGTGCACAACTCTTTCCACAGTTTTGTCATTTCATTTGTGCAGAGGTTTATTATTATTGTATATACTATAGTTAGGTGAATAGTTTTTATTCAGGGAGAGCTGACTGGTAGACTGGTAGAGAAAAAAAATAGTACAAGACAATACAACCAATATACAGAACTAATATGCAGGGAAAATGGTAAGCATATGTTATGAGCAAATATTGCTTTACCTACAGGCATGCATTATTATAAAGCATAGATAAAAACAATGATTTTTAGGAAATTAACGGAAATCAAATCTAATTACTTTTCTATGTATATCTTGTTTAACAAGACAGCAATAAAATACAGATTTTTTTTTTTTTAAATTGCATAGTTAAGTTTGGGTGTTCGCAGGATGTTCTTCAATTTCACTGTAAAGAACTCAAAATACGTACTGGTACTTCAGGGTGCATGCAGTTTCTTTGCCACATTGATGTTCACATGTTTTTCTTAGCACATCTATGATAAATGTGTTATCTGTTTCATCCAGAGCAAACCCTTTTCATTTGGGGAATTGTGTCAGTGCCAATAAATGTTTTCATAGAAGTTCCATGGTAGACAGAGGATTGGTTTGCATTTTTTGTTAAATAATGCAGAAACAACTTCTGCTCTAAATATTAATTTATTAATCACATTATATAAACGCTAACGACAACTCAAAACATCCATTTGAATTATTGTTTGAAATCACCACAGCTTTTACTGCCTGTTTTGTCAATTTTTTCACACAGGTTATTGAAATATTATATTTCTCTAAGGTGATAGAAAAGATGGCACGAGATTCGTAAACATTTTACTAATTATTCAGCTTGCTCACTAAAACAACCATTATTGGTAATCATACATAATTTGAACCTAGCTACTGAACATTTAAAATGTGCTTTTGTGTTCTATTGAATTTAACACAATAATTTAAACCATATCTCACCAATATAGTAGAAACATTCTGAGTTAGGGTAGTGACACAATTCATTTTAAGTCATGAATGATTATCATTAATTCAAGAAACATATGAAACATGTTATAAACAAATTATTTTTCTGGCCCTGATCTGATTTCCCATTTGACAATAACAACCTTGCTTGGCATTAAGCAAACCATTAGTTGCCAAAACAACGATAAGAATATTTAAATATTGTTACAATTATTCAATGGGTAATTAAAAATAAATGCAGTTGTCAAAATGCAACTACTGTATAATGGCTTAGGTGAATTTTATGTGAGTTGTTTTATCTCATGTTTATTAGTCTTTCAAGTGGACCTTTTAATAAAAAGCAATGACTACTTTTTGCATTAGGACCCAACCCCATATCAAAATTCTGCATCATACCTTTAAAAAAATAAAGTTAGAAGCTATATTTACCCTAAACCCAGCTTATGCTCACAGCATCAGAGTAAGGGTGACAAAGTGATCATGCCAGCGAAATCCTTTTAGGCGAGAGTCCCAAATCTTTTGAGATTATCCTGCATAAAATTTAAAAAAACTCAGCATACTAAACATCTTGTATTAAGGATCATGACATAACACTCTGTAGAACAATAGTTGGGAGTGAGGTAAGTATATTTTTTACCTTTTCTCTACATCTTTATTTTATTTACAGGAAATAGAGCTGCCTCAGGTAGTAGGTGAGTTGGAGAGTGGAGACATAAGAGGTGTCTTGAAGATATAACATTGGTATGTTCCTGTTTTGGCTCCCATGGGAAAACCTGGAGTCTCCTGCGGCCAGATATAGTAGTTCCAGTTATTGGCCTTCCCCAGCTGGGGAACATTGTATTCATTTTGCCCCTAGTGGGGTATGTTTAAGGAGAGAGAGACTCAATCAAGAATACATGGAAAGTAGGCAAGAGTTGGACACCATGGATATTGTCTTGTTATTTAATCACTTGACCACTGAGCACTTAAACCCCCTTAACAACCAGACCAATTTTTAGCTTTCAGTTATCTTACACTTTGAATGACAATTACTCAGTCATGCAACCCTGTACCTAAATTAAA
This sequence comes from Glandirana rugosa, assembly GCA_018402905.1. NCBI lineage: Eukaryota > Metazoa > Chordata > Amphibia > Anura > Ranidae > Glandirana > Glandirana rugosa. Next base: position 218,424 of record BLSH010095882.1, read on the forward strand.
TTGTTGTCCTTTTTTTAACATAAGTATAGATTTGTTTTGGTGGTATTTAATAACTGCTGGGTTTTATATTTTTTGCGCTATGAATGAAAAAAGACCAAAAATTCTGTAAAAAATGCATTTTTCTTCATTTCTGTTATAACATTTTGCAAATTAGTAGTTTTTCAAAATGTATACTGTTACACGTCTTTGTTAAAAATAACTCAAATCGGTGTAAATTATTTGGTCTTTGTGAAGGTTATAGAGTCTACAAGCTATGGTGGCAATCACTGAAAATTGAAAACCTGATGTATTTACAGCCTCATTTCTTGAGGCCCTAACAAGCCAGGAAAGTACAAATATCCCCCAAATGACCCCTTTTTGGAAAGTAGACATTACAAAGTGGTTAGTAAGAGGCATGGTGAGTTTTTTGAAGGTGGCATTTACCCGCAATCCTTTGCAAAATTAAGATTTTTTTTCACAAAATTGTCATATTAACAGCTTATTTCTCACATACAGCATATGTATACCACAAATTACAGCCCAAAATATATTCTGCTACTCATATGGCGATACCTCATGTGTGAGATTTTTCCACAGCCTGGCCACATACAGAGGCCCAACATTTAGGGAATACTGTCAGGTGTTCTAGGGGCATAAATTTAAAATCTAACTTGACTACCTATTACATTAGTGTGAGGCACTGTAGTGGCATGAATGGGCACTGTAGTGGCACTGATGGGCACTGTAGTGGCACTGATGGGCATTGTAGTGGCATGAATGTGGCACGAATGAGAACTGATGTGGCATGGATGAGCACGAATGAGGCATAAATGAGCCATGGATGGGGATGGCTGAGAATGGATGGGGATGACTGAGAATGGATGGGGATGATTTAGCACAAATGGGGATGACTGAGCATGGATGGGGATGACTGAGCATGGATGGGGATGGCTGAGCATGGATGGGGATGACTGAGCATGGATGGGGATGACTGAGCATGGATGGGGATGGCTGAGCATGTATGGGGATGACTGAGCATGGATGGGGATGATTGAGCACAGATGGGATGACTGAGCACGGATGGGGATGACTGAGCACAGATGGGGATGGCTGAGCATGTATGGGGATGACTGAGCATGGATGGGGATGATTGAGCACAGATGGGATGACTGAGCACGGATGGGGATGACTGAGCACAGATGGGGATGACTGAGCACAGATGGGGATGACTGAGCACAAATGGGATGGCTGAGCATGGATAGGGATGACCAAGCACGGATGGGCATGACTGATGGATGGCTGAATGGATGGGGATGACGGATGGATGGCTCAATGGATGGGGATGACGAATGCATGGCTGAACAGATGGGGATGACGGATGGATGGCTGAACGGATGGGGATGACGGATGGATGGCTGACTGAGCATGGCTGGATAGGTTAGCATGGATGAGGATGGATGTCTGAGCATAGATGGATGGATGGGGGGTGCAGACTGGCACATAGCAGCACTGTGGGCAGTTCAGCTCCTCAGCCCACAGTGCAGAGAGGAGAGGGGAGAGACAAGGTGGACATCCGCCGGCTTGTTTACATGTGATTGCTCCATCATTTGATGGAGCAATCATGTGGTAAATGGCCGTTTACCATGATCCATGAAGCGCCGGGTCCCCTGGACCTGGTGGTCACGGATGTTCCTGGGTGCATGTTCACGGGAGGACGTCACTGTACGTCCTCCCAGGGTTAAGAAACTGCTCTGTAGCCGTCAATTGGCTATGGGCTGTTTGTTCAGAGGTTAAGGACTGTAATACAAATACTACTAATCCACGCTATAGATATTGGGATATATGTCATAAGACAATCCCTGTTATCTTTTCAGAATCCAATTACTGGTTTATGACCGGAGGCTGCTGCTGTGCAAAGGTTCACCATTGAACTCTTATTAAATAAAAACTCAAACTGTTGCTGCGCCACCCTACTAACATATAATCATAAAGTGATTGGTGCTATGTAATATGTGCAAAAATCATACACTTAAATTACACATAAAAGTGACTGATGCTTTGTGGCAAGTGCAAAATTCATACACTTAAATGACACATGCTGTGCCGTGTATAATACATATACATTAGTCCATTTGAAAAAAAGTCCATCAAACAATAAATAAAGTGCTCAGTGCTCCACAAAAGTGCTCAATTGTATTCTATTGTGCTCAGTGCCAGCCCCCTCTTGTGGCCCCACTCACCAGAAAACATGGACCCCCAGCTTTTCAGTCTGGGGGTCAAAACAGACTTTTGACTGGTGATAAGATGTCAAATGGCAATGCAGAGGGTCGTTCCTATCAAGCTGCTAAGGCATCACTTTTCCACATATTATCTCAAAAGGAAAAGAACAAGCTCCATAGTGAAGTACTTTCTAAAAGATTTATTTGTGCAGAGTAAAAATTTTACTTACAAGAAGTCTGATAAATCCCGCTTTGACATAAAAACAGTCAGTGTAAACAGTGTGTGGCATCTGGCTTCGGCGTGCGTTCCACCACGGGCGGACGTGACGTCAATGAGTATGTAGGACCGGAGATGATGTCAACGCGTTTCGCTCTTCACAACGAGCGTCATCACGGAAAACTCCTCCGATTCACCGCCTCCATTTTGGCGTCCGGAGGGTCACCACCCCCTACTGGCCGCACCAATCAAAAATCTTTTCCATGTTCCCATGGAGATCAAACTAATGCTCACAGACCGGTCCACTGAACTCATGACATAAACAACGTCCCCCAGTTGTGGATTTTGAGTATAACGCACCCTTGGTGTGGTGGCCAAAATTGACACGTTTTTAAATGTAATTCAAACGGGATCCCTCACAAACAAATGTAATCATAAACATTGAAAAATACATATAAAAATAAAAATAAATTAAATTAAATTAAATAAAAATATGATAAAATGAAAATTATATCAAATCAAAAAAGATGTCAATAAATAGAAGATAATGCATTTAAAATGGTATGTTAAGTATATAAAGGAGCATATAGAGAAGAAGAGATGTCTGCTATATGGATACATCATGTGTACCCATTCCTAGAAAAAATATTTCATATGATACAAAGGAACCCATGGTTGAATCAAGACCCTACCAATTAGATAAGAAACAATTTATGTCCAGATCTATGTTGAGTCCCTGCGGATCCATAGTGCCCACTCTCTGGATCCACTGGGTCTCGTTTTTTGAGACTGCCCTGGTGAGATTACCTCCCCTCCAATGTCTTTCAATCCTGTTTATACCACAGAAAGAGAGTTTACTGGGGTCCCTGTCATGGACAAGCCTAAAATGATTAGATAAGCTATGGTGTCTATATCCCTTCCTTATATTATTGACGTGTTCTCTCAGTCTTACTGTTAACTTGCGGTTCGTACGCCCTACGTATTGGAGGCCACAAGTACACGTCAATAAATAAGTCATGTAAAGTGTGTCACAAGTAATAAATGTATTAATTTTGTAAGTTTTTCCCCCTGTTGTGGATTCGAAAGTGGTGGTTTTACGTTTTCTTGTTGCTGACGTTTTGCATATGGTACACCTGCTACAACTAAAAAAACCAACCTCATCCAGAAAAGTGCAGGTCTTTTTCGGGGCAGTCTCACAAAACGAAACCCAGTGGATCCAGAGACTGGGCATTATGGATCCGCAGGGACTCAACATAGATCTGGACATAAATTGTTTCTTATCTAATTGGTAGGGTCTTGATTCAACCATGGGTTCCTTTGTATCATATGAAATATTTTTTTCTAGGAATGGGTACACATGATGTATCCATATAGCAGACATCTCTTCTTCTCTATATGCTCCTTTATATAATTAACATACCATTTTAAATGCATTATCTTCTATTTATTGACATTTTTTTGATTTTATACAATTTTCATTTTATCATATTTTTATTTAATTTAATTTATTTTTATTTTTATATGTATTTTTCAATGTTTATTATTACATTTGTTTGTGAGGGATCCCGTTTGAAACATGTTTTTAATTACAATTCAATTTTGGCCACCATACCAAGGGTGCGTTATACTCAAAATCCACCACTGGGGACGTTGTTTACGTCATGAGTTCAGTGGACCGGTCTGTGAGCATTAGTTTGATCTCCATGGGATAATGGTAAAAGATTTTTGATTGGTGTGGCCGGTAGGGGGTGGTGACCCTCCGGACGTCAATATGGAGCTGGTGAATCGGAGGAGTTGTCCGTGATGACGCTCGTTGTGAAGAGTGAAACGCGTTGACGTCATCTCCGGTCCTCCGTACTCATTGACGTCACGTCCGCCCGTGGTGGAACGCACGCCAAAGCCAGAAGCCGCACACTGTTTACACTGACTGTTTTTATGTCAAAGCGGGATTTATCAGACTTCTTGTAAGTAAAATTTTTACTCTGCGCAAATAAATCTTTTAGAAAGTACTTCACTATGGAGCTTGTTCTTTTCCTTTTGAGATAATACGTGGAAAAGTGATGCCGTAGCAGCTTGATAGGAAGGTCCCTCTGCATTGCCATTTGACATCTTATTACCAGTCAAAAGTCTGTTTTGACCCCCAGACTGAAAAGCTGGGGGTCCATGTTTTCTGGTGAGTGGGGCCACAAGAGGGGGCTGGCACTGAGCACAACGGAATACAATTGAGCACTTTTGTGGAGCACTGAGCACTTTATTGTTTGATGGACTTTTTTTCAAATGGACTAATGTATATGTATTATACACGGCACAGCATGTGTCATTTAAGTGTTTGAATTTTGCACTTGCCACAAAGCATCAGTCACTTTTATGTGTAATTTAAGTGTATGATTTTTGCACATATTACATAGCACCAGTCACTTTATGATTATATGTTAGTAGGGTGGCGCAGCAACAGTTTGAGTTTTTATTTAATAAGGACTGTAATGTTTTCTGCTACATTTCAGTAAGGAAAATGGAAGACTTAGGATTACATTTGCTCATTCACTTTGTCTGTGGCCCTATACCTGGGGGACCAAGTATGCATCTGGCTCAGCCTCGAATATGTGAGGAATATTTTCCTGTGCCTGAGACCCACAGCTTAATGGGTCAGGCGTGTAACATGGACCTGAGGACTATTGGTGCAGCTGCTCCTTATGGGAGTGTTGATCCAAGCTAGCCTGAAGGAGGCCTAAAATCTGCTGGTGGTGCACAATGAAAAGTACATGAGTCTTGCATTCAGTTAGCCCCTATTACAAACATTTCTGATATTGTTATTCTCCTGAGTCCCCGTCCCCCCCGCTCTCATTGGTTCTTACTGCTGACCTCTAGGCATTATAGGACATAATAGTGATGTAAAGGATAGCAGGAGGAACCAGAGATACCCAGAAGACTGATACTGTCAGAAGTAATGCCACCTTCAGTCCATTTATCTGCCATAAGTCATAAGAGCCTGCCCATTAGAACAGATAGAGTACTATGGACTATATAAGGGGTTTTCTTCCAAATAATATAAGAAGCCATTTTTTAAAGTGGACTAATTTTTATACTGACTTTGAATAAGTTGCTGCACTTAAACCATGCCGATTAAACGATGCCCTCTCAAAACAAGCCAAACACAGAGACAGAGCTCCAGCTTGAAGGTGGGCCCTTCATTTTACTCCCTCTAGTGGGCACTTGGTACCCAGTATGACATTGGTTGTCAAAAATGAGTTACTGAGATTTCCCTATGAAGCATCCTCTGTGTAAAAGATGAATTCAGACAGAATTGTAAAGATCCATCTGTTTAGAAAATATTGAAGATGCACTCTGAACTGTATTACAATATTATGGTAATGAGATTCTGCACAGCAAAGTAAAACAAAAAAGCAGGAAATGTGTTTAATCTTTTACATACAGCAGCCTTTATAGTAGCAAATCAGCTCTACCTAAGCAGTGATATTCTGTTAAAATTAACTAAAACATTATATAATCTTGAACATATGCTAAATTTATATTAATTAAGGAATTTGGATATAGTTATCTTTTTTTAATGAAATGATATTAATGTTATTTTTAAATAAGAGTAACAAAAGTCTAATGCTAGAAAATTATGTTACAATTTTTGCCCATCTTTTTTAAGCAAAAAGTATTGAATGAATCAAAGCAACAAAAGAGCAAACCAATAGTTATAATGGTGTTGGTACCACTGTGGCCGGAAGGTTGCCTTAATCTTTGGTCATTTTTGCTAGTTAATAACTAGAAACTATTTAAAAGTGGTTGATATTTTTCCCCTAATGGGGTATGTTTAAGGAGAGAGAGACTCAAGTGGTTGATATTGACAAAAATGTCTGTTAAAAAAATGCATTTTTCTTAGTTTCTGTTATAACATTTTTAGTAATTTTTCTTCATAAATTTTGGTCAAAATTTATACTGCTACATGTCTTTGTTAAATAATAACCCAAATCAGTGTATATTATTTGGTCTTTGTGAAGGTTATAGAGTCTACAAGCTATGGTGGCAATCACTGAAAATTGATCACACCTGATGTACTGACGGCCTGTCTCATTTCTTGAGACCCTAACAAGCCAGGAAAGTACAAATATCCCACAAATTACCCCTTTTTGGAAAGTAGACGTTAGAAAGTAGTTATCAAGAGGCATGGTGAGTTTTTTGAAGTTGACATTTTTTCCCACAATTCTTTGCAAAATTAAGATTTTTTTTTTTCACAAAATTGTCATATTAACAGCTTATTTCTCACACACAGCATATGCATACCACAAATTACAGCCCAAAATATTATTCTGCTACTCGTCCCAAGTATAGCGATACCCAATGTGTGAGAATTTTCCACAGCCTGGCCACATACAGAGGCCCCAACATGCAGGGAACACCGTCGGGTGTTCTAGGGGCATACATTTCAACTCTAATTTGACTACCTATTACACTATTGTGAGGCACTGTAGTACAGAATTCAGACAGAATTGTAAAGATCCATCTGTTTAGAAAATATTGAAGATGCACTCTGAACTGTATTACAATATTATGGTAATGAGATTCTGCACAGCAAAGTAAAACAAAAAAGCACGAAATGCGTTTAATCTTTTAAATACTGTAGCCTTTATAGAAGCAAATCAGCTCTACCAATGCAGTGATATTCTGTTAAAATTAACTAAAAAATTATATAATCTTGAACATATGCTAAATTTATATTAATTAAGGGATTTGGATATAATTATCTCTTTTAATGAAATTATATTAATATTATTTTTAAATAAGAGTAACAAAAGTCTAATGCTAGAAAATTTTGTTACAATTTTCGCCCATCTTTTTTAAGCAAAAATTATTGAATGAATCAAATAAGTAAAAGAGCATACCAATAGTTATAATGGCGTTGGTACCACTGCGGGTGGAAGGTTGCCTTAATCTTTGGTCATTTTCGCTAGTTAAAAACTAGAAACTATTTAAAAGTGGTTGATATTGCCAAAAGTATGGCCAAAATAAGGGTGGCCAGATGGACCCTTGCTAAAATTATTCATTCAGGGCTGCTGGGTATTGCCACAGCTTTATTTCCTTAGTTTATGTGAGTTATGCTTTGAGTGCACAGTAAAAGTGCAGACCCTCTGTTTCCCCTGGTTGCAACGTTTCTGCCCACTCTGGCAGTTGCATCCTTCTCCAGAGGCTAGATGCAAACATTATACAAACATGGCAGCACTATTGGCAAATCTAAAATGCAAATTCAGCTCAGTGCACCAGGATAGTGCCTGAGGTTAAGCTCTTGTGGTTCTTGTTAGCATTATTATTCTGCTGTGTACACATACAGTTGTGCTCATAAGTTTACATACCCCGGCAGAATTTATGACTTCTTGGCCACTTTTCAGAGAATATAAATGAGAACACAAAAACATTTCTTTCACTCATGGTTAGTGTTTGGCTGAAGCCATTTATTATCAATCAACGGTGTTTACTCTTTTAACCACTTCAGCCCCGGAAGGATTTCCCACGTTAGGACCAGAGCACTATTTGCGATTCGGCACTGCATCGCAACTGACAATTGCGCGGTCGTGCGACGTTGTACCCAAACAAATTTACGTCCTTTTTTCCCACAAATAGAGATTTCTTTTGGTGGTATTTGATGACCTATGTGTCATTTCTGATCGCCGCTATAAACAAAAGAAGAGCGAAAATTTTGCAAAAAAAAACAAATTTCTTACTTTTTGCTAAAATACAAATCCAAAAAAAAAGTATAAAAACACATTTTTTTTTTCATCGGTTTTGGCCTATTTATACTCGCCCTTATATTTTTGGCAAAAAAAAAAATCGCAATCGGCGTTTATTGATTGGTTTGCGCAAAAGTTGCCGCGTTTACGGATGATGAGAATTAATTTCTGGGGTTATAATTTTTTTTTATTTTTTACTAGTAATGTCAGCGATCTGCGATTTTTAGCGGTACTGCGATATTGCAGCGGACATGTCGGACCATTTTGACACTTTTTTGGGACCATTGGCATTTATACAGCGATCAGTGCTATAAAAATGCAGTGATTACTGTGTAAATGCCGTTGGCAGTGAAGGGGTTAACCTGGAGGGGGCGCTCTAAGGGTTAACTGTGTTCCCTGGGCGTGTTCTAACTGTGTGTGGGCTGGCCTGGGGAAGGGAGTGATCACGGCTTCCATATACAGGAAGCCTGTGATCACAGCCCTTCCCACTCTAACAGAACAGAGATCCATGTTTACTTACACGGACCTCCGTTCTTTCACTGCAGGGGGGTAGCCGGCGGTGATAGAGTCCACCGTACCCGCTCCCTGGCCCCCCCGGACACAGTGAGCGCGCGAGCGCACCTTCGGCAGCGCGCGCGTGCTCACAGTGAGTGATATTGCAGTCGCCGTCATACAGCGGTGGTTTGCGATATCGAGCCACTCTGTTGCCGTCAGACTGCGGTCGGCAAGTGGTTAAATCATAATGACAACAGAAACTACCCAAATGACCCTGATCAAAAATGTACATACCCCAGTTCTTAATACCCTGTATTGCCCCCTTTAATATCAATGACAGCTTGAAGTCTTTTGTGGTATTTGTGGATGAGTTTCTTTAGCTTCTCAGATGGTAAAGCTGTCCATTACTCCTGGCAAAAAGCCTCCAGTTCCTGGAAATGATTGGGCTGTCTTGCCTGAACTGCATGTTTGAGATTTCCCCAGAATGGCTCAATGATATTGAGGTCAGGAGACTGAGATGGCCACTCCAGAACCTTCACTTTATTCTGCTGTAGTCAATGACAGGTCAACTTGGCCTTGTGTTTTGGATTATTGTCATGTTGGAATGTCCAAGTACATCCCATGAGCAGCTTCCTGGCTATTCCTGGAATGCAAATGTTCCTCTAGTATTTTTTGATAACCTACTGCATTCATCTTGCCATCAATTTTGACTAAATTTCCTGTGCCCTTGTGGCTCACACATCCCCAAAACATCAGCGATCCACCTCTGTGTTTCACAGGCCTTGTTGTCTCATCTCCAAATGCAGCGTTTATGGTTGTGGCCAAAAAGCTCAATTTTGGTCTCATCACTCCAAATGACTTTGTGCCAGAAGGTTTGAGGCTTATCTCTGTGCTGTTTGGCTTATTGTACTACTGTATTATTACTGAAATATTAGTTGGTCTTCCTGGCCGTGATTTGGTTTCAACAGAACCCCTCATTTTCCACTTCATGATAAGAGTTGGAACACTGCTAATTGACATTCTCAAATCCTTGGATATCTTTTTATATCCAATTCCTGTTTTATAACGTTCAACTGCCTTTTCACGCAGATCCTTTGACAGTTCTTTTGCTTTCCCCATGACTCAGAATTGTCATGGCACCTGAGGACAGGTGCCAGATGCGCACCGCAGGAGTGTGAATCGCACCACTGAAGTGTGAAGCCACGCTAAGGTTGCGACATGCACTGCAAGGTTGTGGACCGATGGCTGACTGCTGCTAAGTAGTTCCAGCTGATATGGGGAAAGGGCCCCCTAGAGCACAGACACTGAAACACAGGGAGCTAGTGCATCGGTTTCCCAAGGGTGCAGAATCTAAAAGCCAGTGGGTGTTCACCAGAGCCTCTAGTGGTGAGGATGGATTTGGCTGCAACTGGATCCAGGTCGAGGTCCCCGGGGTCCCCTAGCTGACGCTCGGGCTGGCTACAGGTGGTAGAGGGGAAGCAGCAGCACAGGAATAGCAAGAATAGTCAGAGAGACAGCAAAGGGTCAGGGCTACAAGCAGACAGGAGAAACCGAGAACAAACCGAAGATCGAGGTAACAAACAAGAGGGGATAGTCAGACAAGCCAAAGATCAGAACACGGATAAGACTCAGAGAAAATGAAGGAGACAACCACACACAAGCCAAACATGGACAAATGTTGATCAGCAATGCAGCCCTGCACTGTCAGGTGTTACATCCTGTTAACAATTAAGGCCTGGGGCGGAGACCAGCTGAGGAGGGCCTACTAAAGCACACAGGTGAGGAAGGCCCGGCCTTTAACTGGGCACGTACAGCAAAGGTAGGCAACATATAAGACATGAACGTTTGCTGTGGTTTCAAGACAGAATGTTTACTGTGGTTTCATGACAAGAATCCAGAAACATCAGTGCAGCACTGGATGAAAGATGTAAATAAAGGAACCCAAGCGTTTCTTTTACCCGGGCTATGGAGAAGGAATATGTGTATGTGGAGCTGCCCGTATCACACACTATATAGTGCTATAAACATAAACCAAAAACACTTTAAACCACACTACCACATAGATAGATGAACAGTACATAAAAGATATCTAAACAAGATACATATAGTGCAAAGTGCATGCAGTGTAAAATATCATAAATGCTAAATATATGCAGTCCCAAATTCCAATATAGATAATCCTGAAATGCACAATAGTACAGATAAAGTGCAAATAGTTCATATTCTCTGAAAAATGGGCAAAAATACATAAATTCTCTCAGGGTATGTAAACTTATGAGCATAACTGTATATGCTAGTACTTGTGCTAACACCACAGGTAACCTGCACAAAGAGGGGCCAAAAGTTCAACATGATTCCAGCCTTGAAATGGTTACTCTTCAATAACACCACAACCTTGCTGCACTCACAACCAGCGACCACTGAAAAATGCAAGTACACAAACAGAAGAGAAGTGCGCACAAGCTCTGGTGTGATATCCTTTACAGCTCATAAGGTTTAAATCACTACTTTCCTTTACAGTGCCTTGAAAAAGTATTCACGCCCCTTGACATTTTCCACATTTTGTCATGTTACATCCAAAAACGTAAATGTATTTTATTGGCATTTTATGTGGTAGACCAACACAAAGTGGCACATAATTGTGAAGTGAAAGGATAATGATAAATGGTTTTGAAATTTTTTTACAAATAAATATGTGAAAAGTGTGGCATGCATTTTTATTCAGCCCCCTTTACTCTGATACACCTTAGTAAACAAACAGCAGCATGAAAGCCAAAGAACATACCAGACAGGTCAGGGATAGAATTGTGGAGAAGTTTAAAGCAGGGTTTAAAGTTGTGGAGAAGTTTAAAGCAGGGTTAGGTTATAAAAAAAAAAGTGCCAATCTTTGAACATCTCACGGAGCACTGTTCAATCCATCATCCGAAAATGGAAAGAGTATGGCACAACTGCAAACCTACCAAGACATGGCCATCCAACTAAACTGACAGGCCGGGCAAGGTGAGCATTAATCAGGTGGAAGCATCTGTCCACAGGACATCTATTAGTCATGCACTCCACAAATCTGGCCTTTATGGAAGTGTGGCAAGAAGAAAGCCATTGTTGAAAGAAAGCCATAAGAAGTCCCATTTGCAGCTTGCGAGAAGCCATGTGGGGGACACAGCAAGCATGTGTAAGAAGGTGCTCTGGTCAGATGAAACCAAAATGTAACTTTTTGGCCTAAAAGTAAAACGCAATGTGTGGCGAAAAACTAACACTGCACATCACTCTGAACACACCATCCACACCGTGAAACATGATGCTGGTGGTGGCAGCATCACGTTGTGGCAATGCTATTCTTCAGCAGGGACAGGGAAGCTGGTCAGAGTTGATGGGAATATGGATGAAGCCAAATGCAGGGCAATCTTATTAGAAAACCTGTTAGAGTCTGCAAAAAAACTTGAGATTGGGGCGGAGGTTTGCCTTCTAGCAGGACAATGACCCTAAACATACAGCCAGAGCTACAATGGAATGGTTTAGATCAAAGCATATTCATGTGTTAGAATGGCCCAGTCAAAGTCCAGACCTAAATCCAATTGAGAATCTGTGGCAAGACTTGAAAATTGCTGTTCACAGATGCCCTCCATCCAATCTGACAGCGCTTGAGCTATTTTGCAAAGAAGAATGGGCAAAAATGTTACTCTCTAGATGTGCAAAGCTGATCGAGACATACCCAAAACGACTTGCAGCTGTAATTGCAGTGAAAGGTGGTTCTACAAAGTATTGACTCAGGGGGGCTGAATACAAATGCACTCCACACTTTTTACATATTTATTTGTAAAAAAATTGGAAAACCATTTATCATTAACCTTCCACTTCAAGATTATGTGCTACTTTGTGTTGGTCTATCACATAAAATCCCAATAAAACACATTTACGTTTTTGGCTGTAACATGACATATCTTTGTACTCCTCACCTGGTTGCAACCACACACGCTTGACACCATCTGAACCAAATAAGTTTATCTTGGTCTCATCAGACCACAGGACATGGTTCCAGTAATCCATGTCCTTAATCTGATTGTCTTCAGCAAACTGTTTGTGGGCTTTCTTGTGCATCAGCTTTAGAAGAGGCTTCCTTCTGGGACGACAGCCATGCAGACCAATTTGATGCAGTATGCGGCGTATGGTCTGAGCACTGACAGGCTGATCCCCCATCCCTTAAACCTCTGCAGCAATGCTGGCTGCACTCATATGTCCATTTCCCAAAGACAACCTCAGAATATTACGCTGAGCACGTGCACTCAACTTCTTTGGTTGACCATGGCGAGGCCTATACTGAGTGGAGCCTGTCCTGTTAATCTGCTGTATGGTCTTGGCCACCATGCTGTAGCTCAGTTTTAGGGTCTTGGCTATCTCCTTATAGCCTAGGCCATCTATATGTAGAGCAACAATTCTTTTTTTCAGATCCTCAGAGGGTTCTTTGCCATGAGGTGCCATGTTGAACTTCCAGTGCCCGTTATGAGAGAATGAGAGCGATAACACCAAATTTAACACACCTGCTGCCCATTCACACCTGAGACCTTGTAACTAACTAACCAATGAGTCAAATGACACCGGGGAGGGAAAATGGCTAAATGTACCCAATTTGAACAATTTCACTTAGGGATATACTCACTTTTGTTGCCATCGGTTTATACATTAATGGCTGTGTGTCAAGTTATTTTGAGGGGACAGCAAATTTACACTGTTATACAAGCTGTACACTCACTACTTTACATTGTAGCAAAGTGTAATTTATTCAGTGTTGTCACATGAAAAGATAGAATAAAATATTTACAAAAATATGAGGGGTGCACTCACTTTTGTGAGATACTGTATATATATTTATACTGATGCACCGCATTCTACAATGTATTTCCGTGTGTTTGTTTTCTGTGTATTGTGCATGACAAACAATTAATTCAGCACTTACTGTTTTGCATACTGTCATGACACAGCTTGAAGGCTGTAAATAACATTTACACGTATATTTTTATTTTTTAGGCCTGACTATATACAAAAACATATACAAAACCCCTATACACACTCTTTAAATAGGTATCAATCATCTTAGCACACATGAGAAAAGACATAAATGTATAAAATGATAAAGTATGGTGTTGCTCAGAAAGCAGTGGCTTTGAATCTCTGTTCAAGCTGTGCAGACATTTTGCTACCTTTTTGCATTTTTCATGTTGCACTCCATGTAACTGGCTCTTCTGTCAGTTTACTTTTACTTGTGTTTTTGTTCAGGGAATGCTAGATCTATGTGGGATTGTTTCAGCTGCAGAGAACAAAAGGAAAAGGTTATGGAAAGCCACCTTTGGCTGCTCTGGCACAATATTTTTTAGCTTCTGATTTATACATGTTCTTGTAGAAGTGGGACTTGGTTTTAGGGAATATGTCAGGTTAGATATATGAGGAGCTAAAATGAATGACCTGCTTGGGAAAGTTTATGCTCCAGGGCCACCATTCTTATCAATTCATCCTCTTCTTCTGCCTGGTTGACTTGGTCTTGGACTTGGTTTGGGATTCGTTACCTTGTTTGAGACATACTTCTGAAACCTAATCAAATTTTATTGTTCCAAAAAGCAGACTAAAATTATCATTAAAGTGTAATGAGCAATGATGAGTAAATCTTTTTTGGATTTGAGAGCAGGTCCTCAAACATGTCCAAAGATCCGTAAATGGCAAACTTTAATGTAAACCTTATTCAACTCAATGGGAGGCAAAATCTGAAAATCAGTTCCCACCCTTTTCTAAGATAATACTTAAGGAATTGTCAAGCAAAGGACATGGGGAACTGGGTACTGACAAGGGAAGGACGTGTACCAATGAAAAAAACAACCTAAAAGTACAGTTTAACAAGGAGCAGCTTGTTTAATAATACAAAAAGTACATCATTAAAGATGTACTATTCCTTTACATAACTTGTTTGGGGGATGCCTTAAACCTGCCTGTGAAGTGGTGCATCTATATGATGTACAAAGGCAGAAGTAGCATTTACAAAGAAAAGAAAACACCATTTAAATTAGCAGCTACTACCTTGTTTATCTGGCAACATGGATTCTTTTCCACATACATACCAGACCTTAATCCTTGGCGGCACAGTGGTGTAGTGGATAGCACTTTTGCCCGGCAGCAAAAGGGTCGCTGGTTCAAATCCCAACCACGACACTACCTGCCTGGAGTTTGCATGTTCTCCCTGTGCCTGCATTGGTTTCCTTCGGGTACTCCAGTTTCCTCCCACACTCCAAAGACATGCTGGTAGGTAAATTAGATCCTGTCTAAATTGGCCCTAGTATATGTATGAATGTGAGCTAGGGACCTTAGATTGTAAGCTCCTTGAGGGTAGGGAATGATGTGAATGTAAATGTGCTGCGTAAATTCACAGCGCTATATAAGTACTTGAATAAATAAATAAAATAATAAATAAATATCCTGGATGAGGGGCTGTTATGGATTGTAAGGAGGATCCCATACAAAAAACAGCCCGGTGTACCCTCTAAAAATCCATATCCTTAATTGGGGACTAGTATGGATTTTAAGAGGGCTTAGGGCAAAAAAAAAAAAAAAAACCAGCATGGGGGGGGCTCAAATTCGATACCAGAACCTCCTGGTCTGATATGGATGTTACAAGAAAAAATGCACAGGGTACCCCCAAAGCCCATACCAGGCCCTTATCTAAGCATGCAGCCTAGTTAGCCAGGATAGGAGGGAAGCAAGCATGCACCCCCCCAAACCATACCAGGCTACATGTCTTCAACATGGGGTCCCAAAAACCCTGGCCCGGTGGTTGTGGAGGTCTGTGGGGGAACTTTCCAGGCTCTGGAAGCCAGTAACAATGAGTAACAAGGGATACTACATTTCTATTATTCATTAATTTGGGAAATGTTATCTGGAGCCCCTTTATTTAAAAAAAGGTTGATGAATTCTGCCACGGTTGTGAAGAAGGGACCCGTGTCATCATTACATGACTTGCAAGGTTTTCCCATCATGTCAAGGTCACATGGCACATGGCACATCTGGTATGTATTTCTGGGGGACCTTATGCCTTCTTTTACATGGGATTCCCCCTTAAAATTCATACCAGGCCTTTTTCTAGAATAAGGGTTTCAGTGGAAAATTTCCTAGCATTTGTCCTAGCAACTGAGAATGTAATTGGTTTTGGGCACACCTGCACAGCATTCTCGGTTGCTAGGTTGACAGCCATTTGCGCTCTATCATTCAAAGATGCTTGTAGCCTACATATATTGTCCTTTTGTAGCGGTAGTAATGCTAGGGTTAGCAGTATGGCTTAGATTACAAGGTGCAGTTATATAGTTGTGTGCCGTATGCAATGCACTGCACAGTTCACAGAATGCAGCAGTCCGGCTTTTTTCATGTACAGAAAGGATACCCCAATACACTCAGCACACGTCACCAATCTGGGTGCCATGACACATTTGCAGTATGTGTTGCAGCGGCACAGGTGATGATGTATCACCTCCTGCCCTTAAGTTCACAATTACAGATATTTTTCAATTCACATATTAAGAATAATGAACATAAAAAGTCCAGCAAACATTTTTATTAGCCTGTATACTAAATGGTCATACTTCTTGTGAAAAACTCTTGGCATATAGAAATGTGTGCGCTCTTTGACATGGTTGCCGACCAGCAGCAGGTCGGCTCCCCTGCGCAAATCGCCATCATTGCGCGTCGGCCGTGTGATTCGCGGGTGAACGAGGGCCCGTGCCCGCCGGTCGGATCCCCGTTCTGTCAGGGGACATGACAGAGATCTACTGTTCCCTGTAATCGGGAACAGTTAGATCTGTCATGCCCCAGCCAGCCCAGCCCCCACACAGTTAGAACACAGTTAACCCCTTGATCGCCTCCTAGTGTTTAACCCCTTCCCTGCCAAAGACATTTATATAGTAATCAGTGGATATTTAAAGCTCCGATCTCTGTATAAGTGTCATTGGTCCCAAAAAAGTGTCAAAAGTGTCCGATAGGTCCACGGCAATGTTGCAGTCCTGATACAAATCGCAGATCACCGCCATTACTAGTAAAAAAAAAAAAATAATAAAAATGCCATAAATCTATTCCCATAGTTTGTAGACGCTATAACTTTTGCGCAACTCAATCAATATACGCCTATTGCAATCTTTTTACCAAAAATATGTAGAAGAATATATATCGGCCTACACTGATGAATACATTTGTTTTTTTATATTTTTTTTTGGCAAATTTATTATAGCAAAAAGTAAAAACATTTTTTTTTTTAAATTGTTGCCCTTTGTTTGTTTATAGCGCAAAATATAAAAACTGCAGAGGTGATCAAATATCACCAAAAGAAAGCTCTATTCGTGGAAAAAAAAAAGGATGTCAAATTTGTTAGGTTACAACATCGCACGACCGCGCAATTGTCAGTTAAAGCGGCTCAGTGCCATATCGCAAAAACTGCTCTGGTCAGGAAGGGGGCAAATCCTTCCGGGGCTGAAGTGGTTAAAGGAGTTAGTGACATCACCAAATTGCCCTCTTTAAGACATTAAAGATGGATGCATAAATAATTAACAAAATAATTCAATAAAAATGGCGTCAGATTAACACTTTTAGTGTAAACAACCCATTTTAAAGGCTCTTTATATGTTACAAAAATGCTCCCACCATAAAATGAAAAAGATTTAAAAAGTAAAAAAATCAGTATTTCTTCACTGTATTGTAGAATACATGAGGTCACAAAATCATGTGTTTCTCACATAGCTAAGTACTTGCTATTCTGTGCTGGTTTGCTGTTTAACATTTTGACATTGTTCTGTTTTTTTCATCCATAATGTATGAAGCTACGTGTCACAAACCTTTGATATTTCATTGTGGTGTGCTATGACTAGAAAAGGTTGGGAACCACTGATACAGAGCAAAGAACTTGGTTAAAATTTCATGCAAAGTACTGATTTACAACAACAAGGCGTGGAGACCTGCTTACTTTGCAATTTCTTGCAAAAATGTTATCATTTTGCATGCTCTAAACTAATTTGATGTTTCATTCAGTTAAATAGACCAGAAATCCTTGGAAAATTTGCAGACCATTTTTATAATGTTTGGTCATAAACGATAAAGAAATGATAAAGAGAAGCTTATATATTCAGCAAGAATCAGCATAAATTGTAGAGAGCTGGTCTATAGCTTGTATCAAGGTAAAATAACCATTTCACTATCTTTAGACTTCTTTATTGTAGATTTCCTGAAAAAAGGCTAATTATTTAATCTGTGTTCAATCATTGGCTGCTTTTTGTATTTACTACTGAAGAGTGACTTTAAATGCCTATATTAAAAATATTTTGTTTTCTATGTCACTGCAAAAGACATTAAAGTGTATGTGTGCAAAAAATCATTACCTCTATAGAATACTGTACATGCACATTTTTCATGTTTTATCCCTATGTGAACAATGCAAGTACAAAGAAATACCTGCAATCCCATGAGGTTTACTAAATGCGCAAAGTCTGTTCCAGATGTGCATGGTAGCAAATCAGCTTCTAACTTCAGGTAAGCTTTGAAAAAAAAAAGAAAACTGGAAGCTGGTTTCTATGCAGAGCTGCACCAAATTTTGCACTCTCCAGTTTTAGTAAATCAACCCCAGTGTGTTCTTAATGTCATATTTAGTCTGATAACTTCATGCCTGTGTTGCATTGAAATCCTAACTAGACATGTGCAATTGGTTTTGTTCCGAATTCGTTTTTTAAAGAATTTCAACAAATTAGTTTTTTTTTTCATCTCGTATCCAAAAAACCCCTTTTAACAAATTTTTGCGAATATTCCTAAATTAGAATATTAGAAAATTCATGAATTAGAAGATTCGAATATTCGATTATATGAAACTTCGTAAATTCGAAAATTCAGAAATTCGGAAACACGAAAATCTGAAATAACTAACTAATAATA
>BLSH010095882.1:273923-287052 GCA_018402905.1 Glandirana rugosa
TTATCAGACCACAGGGTATAATTACATACATCTATCGTGTTGTCGTACGTGAGTGTCATTAAACTTCCTAGCACATAGAACCGACAGTTGAACTACATGTTATAGTTCTTGTGCCCCTGTACTGGAGTTTGCTTGACCCCCCTTCAAGTTTTGATTAGAATCTTTCATAATAAAATGACTTTCCCACCAACTACTAACCTTATTTGATGGTTGTCTCCAACACTCTGTCAGTTGTCATTTACCGAAGTTTGTACGAACCCTATTTGTATTTAGGTATCAGTCTGTTGTTCCAATTACATTTTTTTTATTTATTTATTTATTTTTCCCCGTCTGAGCTACCTGATGAGTCAGAAAAAGACGGCAGTGAAAAGATACAAAGATACAATTATATAGTATACGACTTTCAGAATCATGCTGTTGTGCTATCTACATACATTAATATGGGACACCAGACTATTTTCTTGTAGGTATTTATCTGATAGAGTCTAGTTCAAGCAGAACCAACTCTTAGAATACTTAGTTTATATATAACACAAGATAGTAGACTACAAGCATTAAAAGGTATACTGTGCAGAACTAAGACATCTCTCAGAAAAAATGTCCTTGGTCCTAAGGGGATTAAGGGAGAAAAAGTGAAACTTCACTCTCCCAATCAACACTGATTATTTTTAATCCTCATGCAGCCAGCATTAGTAAATAGATAGGAAAATATCATAATTCAAATACCATACATGCAAGAAAAACATAAATGGCAAGGCAGCGCTAAAAAAGAGATGCACTTATTTCAAGTAATTTCTTTTAAAACATGAGAACACAGTCCATAGTCCAAATCACTCAAGATCCCAAGAGATGAATCAGGGGAGTGTAGCTGGATCAGCTGTGAAGTGTTTGGAAAGGAAACAAACACCCGCGATGTGTCACGAAGTCCCGCTCTCATAGGGAATGCACTCATCACAGCAAATGGCCAAACACTCTCATGCCTGGCTGGAACAACATTTAAAAGTTGTTGAATTCATGCTTGGCAGCTCTCAGTGGCTTGACCAAACATTTGAGCAGGTGGTACATGTGGAAAAGAGAACAAATCTCCTCTAGTGCAATAATGTCTGAACCATCAAAAACTTTTAGTTTGTTAAAAATCCTTAAGCCATCACACTTACACAAAACAGTTAAAACACAAGCATGTAGTCACATAAAAATAGCTGGAGATAGAGTGATGCTGTTGCAGCTGTCCCTAAGCACCGCTGTGACCGGCGTAATGTTGACTGTGTCTTCTTCTGGGATCGTGGGCTCTGGCCAATCACAGTGCGGACTCCAGCGCTGTGGTTGGCCGGAGCCGCGCCGTCGTTTACGGCACACTTAGTGAAGAAACGGCCCAGATGGGCTGTTTCTTCACTGCGCATGTGCCGATGATGTCACATGCATCTACACTGTATATCTCCTAAACCGTGCAGGTTTAGGAGATATGCAGGGTACCTACAGGTAAGCCTCACCTGTAGGTTAAAGTGGTTGTCAAGAGTTGACAACCACTTTAACCACTTAAGGACCGGAAAGATTTCCCACCTTAGGACCAGAGCACGTTTTGCAATTCGGCACTGCGTCACTTTAACTGACAATTGCGCGGTCGTGTGACATTGTACCCAAACAAAATTTGCATCCTTTTTTTCCCACAAATAGAGCTTTCTTTTGGTGGTATTTGATCACCTCTGCGTCATTTCTGATCACCGCTATAAACAAAAAAAGAACGACAATTTTTGCTAAAATACATATCCAAAAAAAACATATATGAAAAAATGTATTCATCAGTTTTGGCCGATTTATAGTAAGGCTGACCTCAGGTCAGCCTGCATTTGTAGGAGGAGTCTGGGTCATATAAACCCAACCTCCTCCTACTATGGATCTCATTAATTCCTGGGAGGTTTCTTTTGCGTTTCGTCATTTCCAGTTCCGGTCCTCCACTCTGCAAGCCGCGAGGCGCTGGTTACAGGTGGGAGAAGGCTTGTGGGGATCCGATCGGGGGGCTGGGTAAGACGGGCCGAGGGTCCCAGCATACTGAATCGTAATCATGTCATGCAGGTATGAGTACAGGCAGCGGGACACGGCCGGGGTTACATCAAGGAAAATCACGTGGGGGGTCCGGACTGCAGCACGTAGATGGCTCTGTGGAGCAGGAAGTGCATCGCCAATCCTTTCCATACTTGGCAGGATCGCAGCAACCCACCCAAGTTCCGGTCCTTTACAGGTGTCTGTTGGGGTGAGCAAAATGGTCATGATTATCTGGTCTCATTCTTGGAACATTTCAGGATGCCGGCATCAAGTTGTGCACCAGGCTTATTTGTTGTAGGAGGTAAATTATGGTGTGCAGTGAGGTTACATGCCAGCAGTCTTCCTCATGTTGCCACTCTTCATGTATCTCCCAGCCTATCTGTGTTGAGCTCAGGGGCCTGGCTGGGCTCACTTTACTTTATACAGGTAGCAGGTACCATCTCCTCCATTCACAATACTCCACTCGGGGGGTGTGGGGGGCACGTTCTCTGGGCATTATAGGACACATGAGGGCATTGCATAGATTCTTGATATTTGGGGCACATCTTCATTTCTTCCTTGTGTTACTGTCCCTCTGCTCACGCTTGGAGCCATGGGGAGGGACTCTAAATATACAAACATTTCTCATTTTTTGTTCTCAGGCTTGTCACAAGGTGGGGAGTAAGCCAAGGTAGGTTGGCTCTCATTTCAAGTGCATGCTTCACAGGGGACGCATTTCTTATTTTCCCCAATCATTTCAGGCTCTCCTTCTGCCCACTTCGGGGCCACGGAGGAAAGAGCAGCACATCATTTCAAAATAAAAAAAAAATATATCTTTGGGTTAGGTTTCCAACCATCCCACTTGGGGTTCAGGCCAAGTTCGGGACAGGTTGGCTTTTGTATCAGCAATTTCATGAGGGTTACATTTCTTTTTCTGAGCTTCATTATGGCTCTCCTTTCCGCCCACTTCTGGGCCACGGAGGAAAGGAGCAGCACATCATTTCTATTGGAAAAAAAACACACATTTTACAGGTTGCGCAACGGGTAGTAGCCTCTTCTTCTTTTTTCTTCTCTTAGTGTCCTGTTCACTGAGCGTAGGAGTGCCACTGCAAAAGATACTTTCACAGCCAGCTCGGTATGTATTTTGTAAGTGGGGTGGCAGGTCCTGGGGCAGGAGGGGTCTCTTTTAGCATTGACAGGTGGTATCATCAGTATTCATGTTCCCTTTCTTTAGTCATTTGACTAGGACGAAGGGAAGTCATTGCCAGGAGTTGGTGCCCAAATGTGGTAGGTATGGGTGCAGTTCCTTTCTTTCACCACACCGTAGGTATAGTAATAGGGTGGCGTTTCACTGATTTTCATCTTTACCTGTCACGTTTTCAGGTATCACAGATTGAGTTGAGCATTTTTAATTTACTTGTACGATGGCAAGTCTGCTCATCTGTGTCTCATACGTCATACGCAAATCATTTCTCGATCCACATTATGATGACCTGTCACGTCTTCAGTTTCTCACAGGTCTGAGTGTACATTTTTAATTGCCTGCTGATGCCCAGGCGGCTCAACCTAGCCCTTTTACCTTAATCCGTTCGTCACATGGGCTCAAAAAAAAAAAAGAGGGGGGGTGGAAGGGGACAGCATTAGCAATAATAGGCATTTCATGGATTCTTAATGCTCTTTTATTCTACTCGGTTACGTAGGTCATGTCACAGGCCGAGGGCATAGGAGATTACTTAACCAACCCTCCGTCACCGGCAAGGAGCTCGGATCACGGGGCCCGTCATCTTTGAGATCATGGACCATTCCTAAATTGATGGCTGAACTTCAGCTGAGGGGCATTTCTTATCTGGCTTCTGCTCAAAAGGCTGAATGATTTAGACTGTTTCCCAGGACTTCAGGGGCAAACGCTGAACAAGTGACCCTGCGCCCGGTTGCTTCGTCCTTGGCACAAATTCATGCTACCTTAAGTTCATTGGTCAAGTCTGGGCAGGAGTTGAGAGACAGGGTTGAAGCCTTGGAAAGTAGTCCAACCATAGTCCCAGTGGTAGTGGCCCCACCAGGGACTGCTGGGGTTCCGGATTCTCCAGTGGTGCCTAGCCAGGGCCCAGCAGTGGCAGGTACTAGTGGGGGCTCTCCTTCTGTGACTCCCACGCATTTCATTCCAGCTAATATCAGGAAGGACATTCTTGAAGGGAAGGATGTTAACCTGGCCTATCTTTTAATTTCTTCGCATGATGTGGCCGATAACTGTTCATATGCTTGTGGGGATGTGTCTGTGGTAGTCAAGTCCAGGGATCACAGGCTTTCCCACAAGTTATCTATCAGGGAATTTGTGGTGGCTTTCAGCATATATAGGGATGTGATCTGCTCAGTACAACCATCAAGGAGGGAGGAATTAGATCTTTATTTGTATGCGGTAGTGGAGCTGGGGCACAAGTACGGCGGTTCCAGTTTATACGACTACCACCGCTCCTTTTCGGCAAAAGCAGCTGCTATTTTCAGCCAACACCAGGTGACGATTTTTTGGGGCAACATGGATACTGAATTATTTTGCAGGCATTTCACTGGGCTCAGAGCTCCGATCTGCGCAAATTGTCAATCTTCAGCTCACAACACATCCTGGTGTCCCAATTCGGAACCTTTCACGCTACCTGGCATGCTTAAACCAGGCCCCAGCGGGTCCTCAGTCACTAGCAGTTTCAACCAGGTGGATAAGTTAGGTTGGCCCATCCATTTTTTTAGGCAAAGCCTACAATCTGGGGTCTTGCAATTACAACCAGTGTCAGCTCCTGCACATCTGTGTTAGTTTTTTCAGGGCACACCCCAAGTCTGTATGCTCTCTCAGGAAGACCACAGGTTCTTGACTAAGCCGGGTGAACGGTCAGGGAATTTTTTATCAATGGGTTTTCAGTGGGCTTCCACACAGGTTTTATTGCTCTTCCGCAGAAGAATTTTGAGTGCCCTAACCTGCAATCAGCTAGCGGTAACAGGGAGACATTCAACGTATTACTTCAAGCCGAAGTTGATAAAGGTTTTGTCATTGGGCCTTTTTCGGTGCCCCCTTTTGACAACTGGAGGGTCAGTCCTATTGGGGGAAATTCAATAATAAACTTCTTTTGATTTACCATTTGTCTGCCCCTCATTCTTCTCAGGTACCTAGCTTGAACTCCTTGATCCCTTCAGAAGAGTTTTCACTCAAATACGCATCTGTGGATCAGGCCATTCAATGCATCATCAGACTGGGGGTAGGGGCCTGGCTTTCCAAACCCGGTATCTCCGACGCATTCAAGTTACTGCCAATCCTCCCCACACTCTGGCAATGGCACGGGACCAAGTGGAGGGAAGGGTATTATTTTGCCACAAAACTCACTTTTGGTTCCAAGAGTAGCCCTTGGTTGTTTGACACCTTCGCTCAGGCTCTCAGTTGGATCCTCTCCCACAGGGAAGGTTGCCAGGAGGTCATTCATTACTTGGATGATTTCTTGCTGATCGAAGGTGCCAATCAAGCCCCCACCAATCTGGGGAAGTTGATCTCTGTGTTTGCAGCACTCAGTGTTCCGTTGGCAGAGAAAAAGGTTGAGGGCCCACTTAAGGGGTTGGTTTTTCTAGGCATCGAGTTGGGCACCCATTTGGTGCAGGCTAGCCTGCCAGCTGATAAATTAGCCAGGATCAGAGAACGTATCCATGCATTCTCGATTTCCCAAGCATGTTCCAGACTAGAGTTACAATCTCTGTTGGGCATGTTGAATTTCGCCATGATGATCATTCCTCAGGGTAGAGCTTTTGTGTCCAGGCTTTTGGCACTTCTTCCCTTGGTTCCGGATTCTGACTCTCGCATAAAGCTGAATGCTGCAGCCTTGGCAGATCTCAGCATGTGGGACCAGTTTTTGCAACATTGGAACAACATTTCAATGTTTATCCCGGCAGCATCTGAATCATCCCCCAGGGTGGTAGCGGATGCGGCAGCCACCAGGGGTTTCGCAGTCATATGTGGGACTCATTGGTTGGCAGGCCCATTGCCGGAGGAGGTCAGGTCCATCCCAGGTTTTCATAAGACTTCCACCTTGTTTGAGATCTACCCAATAGTGGCTGCGGCCCAGGTTTGGGGTAATTTGTGGACAGGACACACAGTCATTTTCATTACAGACAACGAAGCTGCGGTGGAGATTATTAATAAGGGCAGGTCAAATTCTTTGGCGATCATGTCCTTTTTGTGCAGGTTGACTTGGCTTTCTCTGCACTGGAGCTTCCACATTAGTTGTATTTTTTTGAAAGGCAGTGATAACATTGCGGCGGATGCATTATCACAGTTCAATTATCCATTATTTTTCCAACAGGTCCCGGAGGCAGACGACTATGCTACCCCGTGCCTGGATCATTTCCTGCTCGGGATGTATTGAGTTCATTACAGGCGGGTGCCAGAAGGCTAATCACAGATTACCTCTCACTCAATACTAGGAAGGCGTATAACACCGCATGGCAGGTGTTTCATTCTTTTTCCACCCAGCACCCTCAACCTGATCAGTTCTGTGTGCAATACATCTTGGCGTTCATTTCTTTTTGCCACTTTAAATTAAAGTTGTCACACGGCACTATCAATACCTACCTAGCTGGTATCCAACATTTTATCTTTTTTTTTTACTAGTAATGGCGGCGATCTGCGATTTTTATTGGGACTGTGATATTGCAGCGGTATGTCGGACATTTTTGACACTTTTTGGGACCAATGACATTTATACAGCGACCATAAATTTAAATATCCACTGATTACTGTATAAATGTCATTGGCAGGGAAGGAGTTAACCTGCAGGGGGCGCTCTAGGGGTTAACTGTGTTCCCTGTGTGTGTTCTAACTGTATGGGCGCTGGGCTGGCAGGGGCACCAGAGATCTAACTGATCCCGAGTACAGGGATCAGTAGATCTCTGACATGCCGCCTGTCAGAATGGGGAACCGCCGTGTTTACATCGGCGGTTCACCGTTATGGCTCTGACACAGGGCATCGCAAGTAGCCGGCAGACATCAAGTCCACCCAACCTGCAGCCCCGCTCAGTGAGCGTGTGGCAGGCACAAGCACTTGCCCTCCAGCCATTGTGCACACGAGTGATGACTATAAGCGGCGATTCGCAGGACAGAGCCATGCTGTCGCCACTTATAATCGCTACGCAGTTGGCAAGTGGTTAACAAATCACAAGTGAAAAGAATAAGTCTCTTAACCACCTGAGTCCCAAGGTTTTTTCCCCCCTGTTCCTCTTAGGACCAAGAACATTTTTTCTCAGAGATGTCTCAGTTCTGCACATTATACCATTTAATGTTTGAAGTCTCCTCTCTTGTGTTATATATATTTTTGGGAACAGTTAGGGCTTTAATTTGGTTTTATTATTATACAGTATTTATATAGTGGCAACAATTTATGCAGTACTTTATAAAATGAAAAGGGAACAGTATGATTACAATACGATTCAAAAAAGGAGGATGAGAAGAGCTTACAATTTTAATGGTATCAGATTTGTATACATACACACGTACAGTTTGTTTGTTTGTTTTTTTTACAATTAATAGTGAAAGATTTAAAAAAAAGCTATATTTATCTCAAATTATAATCCTCAAAGCCTGGTGAATACATTTTTATCACATAAGTGGAAATTTTATGTAATATCATGAAATTGTAAAGCTTAAAATGAACATGTTTTACTTTAAAGAGCTTTATTCTCCCTTTTACTCTACGTTGTGATGCATGTCAGGAAAAAAAAAAAAAGTTTGCGTAAATTGGTAAAGTAACGTTAACATAAGATGAACTTGGGCTGGCAAGGGCACATATTAGTACAACAGTGACTTTTTCACAGGTTTTTAAATGCTAAAAACTAAATGACATTCCATTCATGTAAGCATTTGACAACTGCACAGTAAACCCTAAACGTCATCCAGATTTTCCAATTTTATTGTTCCTTCTTTAAAGTGGTGGTGCCACTATTTTTTTTTTAAATGCTCCTGTCCCTTTAAGTTATGGTATATAGCATAGTGCTTTTGGAATGTCATATGTCCCATTCCATTCTGTTCTACAATACCTGGATGATGCTGCCTGTTCCTGTGTTCACCTATGTAATCTGACCATGTTTATCATGGCTGCTGATCAGTGACAGCTTGGTCAGTTCACTTCCCTCCCTCATCCTGCTCTCCCCTCTGTGTCTCTGCATCTCACCCTCTCCCTCTCTCACTGTCATTTCCATAGTCTGTGTGACAACCCAGTATCCTCCCCGCCCCTCCTGCCTTGACTGTGTAATACTATTCCCTTGCAGCTGCTCCTCCCCTCCTCCTTAGTAAAGTGGTTGTAATTATAATTATTATAATGCTACATACCTTTTTTGCACAGCACTGCTATGCCGTCACGTGTCCTCCGTCTGCCAGCTTGCATACATCAGAAGGGAATCTTAGCCCCTCCCACTATACTCCCTTAGATCGGGGAGGAGAGCAGAGGGAGGACACATGACTTCTCAGCAGTGCTATGCAAAAAAGGTATGTAGCATTATATTAAAAAAAAAACAAAAAAACAAACACATACTGCATTTAATATAGACCAGAGAGGATAAAAGTATTTAATACCTGTGACTTTACAACCACTATAATAAAGAAATCTTTGTTTTACATAAACCATTTCTGCAAGATTTAGCAAAGTTTAGAGTATAGTATCTAATTGCAGCTTGCTGGGTTTTAAAGCCCTGTATACATGGGCCAAATGTCAAGAGGCATCGGCCGATTCAAAAAAAAAAGGGCGACATTCGGCCTGTGTATATGCCACCCTGTCCGACAGAAGCCGGCTGTTTTGCAGGCATCTGTGGGATGAGCATGCTGGAAAACCAGCAGCCGACTGACTCCTGATCAGCGGTCTCCGCCTATGATCGGAGTGTTCTGGCTGGGGAGATCGCTATATTAACTTCTCATAGTTAGTACAGCGGCTCCGACCAGAGCGGACAGGTTTTTTTCATTCAACCAGCTGGGTTGAATGAAAAAAAAAAAAAAACTCAGTGGGGGTTGTGACGAATACAGGTATCAGATCGCTGCCCTCCTCACCGACGGGCAACTGAGGACCCCCCTGCCACTCTCAGCTGCTTTCAGCACAAAGATTTTCCAGTTTGTGGGACCACCGTCTTAATGCCAGCCGCCTGAGAGCGATTGTTACCGGGCTAATTCAAACAATTAACCCTTTCACTGTCCCCACCTCTACTTTCGGAACCGAGCAAGAGGAACTCAGAATTTTAGCAATACCAGTATTTCAGAATAACCACCTGTAACACACGCTGTCACTGCAGACAGGTATATCCAAATGCGTTATTTTAAAAACAGTAGCACTCTTCAAAGGAACAGATTCGTAATAGTTGCATTAAGAGCTTTAGGGAAAAGTTTAACACTTTTCAGAATAAGGTTTAATAATTAAAATGTCAAATATTTACAGAAAAATAAAGAAGGTTGCAAAATACTGAGACAAAATATACAGCGAAGGAACAGAATAAACACCTGCATGTCCATGCCTAATCAGTGTTTCGAAGATTCATTTCTGGTTCTCTGATGTTGCTTCATTGATGGAAATTGAGAACTGACAATTGATCTTAGCAATCCCTTTTTCTCTGGGTGACAAGGGGTGGGGCCATATACCCCTGACCATTCACATGAGGGGGCGGTTTCTTAGACAATGTCCATGGCGGGCCGTAGAGATACCTGCTTCTTAATTCACACATTGTGTATGAAAACCATATTTCAAGATTGGGCCGCCTGGCAAATCTCACAGTAAAAAATTCAATCTCAGCACATTGAGGGCTTTCATTTAAGTCCACACATGAATGCGCTGTGATATAAGGGGACCCTGGGGAGAGAATACACTAGTTCTATCCCTCCTTGGGTAACAAGGGGGGAATGTTTATACTTGAATAATCTGGGCCGAAATTCTACATTCAAATATATACGTTTTATCACTATGGTATGCTCCTAAATGAAGTTATGAATTGATGGAAGTTTTTGGGCAGTTTTAAGACAGTCAGATGGTCACTCTAAGGTTAGAGTTGCCAGGGTGATTTATGGGCTTGCATGTCCAGGCATCAGTTCGGTTTATGGCTGTTTAAAGATAAACACAAACAAATTTCTCTTTCTGGCTTATTGAGATACCCCTTTGAAGTTGATCTGGCCAGGAAGGGAGGAGGTGGAAATGAGGAGTTTTGTCCTATGTTCAAACTGCAATGGCTGACCATCACAAAATGGAGTTGCCTTCCGAAGTGGGGTCAGCCTTGCTTGTGTCTCATGCGTGATATCATGACTTTGCGTGTGTCTCATGCATGATATCATCACAGGGGTCATTTACTATAGCGCGATTCTGCCTTTGTGGGAATTTTAATGCGCAAAATCGCATTAATTAGCACGAAAATGGAATTCACTATAGCCCTGGGGGAAAAAATATTCCCAGAATCAAATTCACTATAGCGCCTAGACAACAGTGACTGACTAAAAAACTAGTCGTGGTAGAAGCAAGGGAATTGCACATGGAAATAGTGTTTAGAGAATGATATGATCACCTAAATGGTTCTTAAAAATGTGGTATATTGTTTAAAGATGATCTTCTTTTAAGTAGTATAACCTGAAATATCATTGAACGTCTGAAAAGAACCAAATTTCCCCTTTTTCTTAGACTATTCATCAGCACAACTGAGCATGCTCAGCCCCGAAAATTTCCTCATTTTAACTCCCATGCCTTTTTTAGATGGCGCTATAGTAAATTCGCAAATTCATGCTGGTCTATAATGCCTTCTTGAGAGGGCAAATTTGCACAATATCGCAGCTTAAAGCGGAGTTCCACCCTATTAAAAGTCACCAGCTACAAAAAGTGTAGCTGCTGACTTTTAATAATCGGACATTCACCTATCCCAGGCTCCAGCGATGCGGCCACCTGCAGCATCGTTCTTCTCCCCCTCCTCCGTATGGTGCCGGCATCACAAGTGTGGGCGCCCGGCTTTGGCTTCAAAGCCGGGCGTGCACTGCGTGCTGTGAATGGCCGGCATATCTTCTGGGACCTGTGACGCATCCCAGAAGATCACCGAGAGGGACGGGGGGGGGGTGAACTTCCTTCTGCGGCGCCAGGAGAGGAAGTGGACCTTGGACCCTGTGAAAATGACATGCCAATTGTGGCATGTCAGGGGGATCACCACATTTGGGTGAAACTCCGCTTTATCGCTTCTACCTAGCAACACAGAGGTTCCTGAGCATGCCACTTCATGTAGAGAAGTTGTCTGTTCTCTCTATGTTGTTAAATATAACTCATATCCTTGCGAAAATTATGTGTAAATGTAGTATTTATGTGTAGGAGGGTACCACTACCATTGCAAATTGTGTCATATGTTTTCCATGGGCAAGGGTTATAATCATCGTTAACATTTCCCAACCAGCAATAATTGCAGCCTCATACCAAGCAAAATGCTCCAAAATGAGAGATGTTCTATAGCAGAATGCTCACAGTACTGAGCCATAACCAACCTTCAAAACAAATGGCATATGCCAGAAACAGGTTGTTCACTGGTTATCCAGGCTTCTACAGTACATCTGCATTGGTTCATTTATTGCACCCCTGGGACATAGGGCTGTTTGACACCACAGAGATGGAGGCACCATGAACATGGCTAAGGGGTTTGTGCTTCTGCTTAGCAGCCCTGGGGTCATAGGTTCAAATCCCAAAGATGCCACTTCCTGTAGAAAAGTTGTCTGCTCTTTCTGTGTTGTTAAACATAGCTCATGTCCTTCCACAAGTTATATATAAATGTAGCATTTATGTGGACGTGGGTTCCACCACCATTGCAAATCTTGCACAAACTGCTATCTTGTAAAAAGTATTGGGACACCTGCCTTTACACACACGGGAACGTCAATGGCATCCCAGTCTTAGTCCGTAGGGTTCAAATTTGATTTGGCCCACCCTTTGCAGCTATAACAGCTTCAACTCTTCTGGGAAGGCTGTCCACAAGGTTTAGGAGTGTATCTATGGGAATGTTTGACCATTCTTCCAGAAGCGCATTTGTGAGGTCACTCACTGATGTTGGATGCGAAGGTCTGGCTTGCAGTCTCTGCTCTAATTCATCCCAAAGGTGTTCTATTGGGTTAGGGTCACGACTCTGCGCAGGTCAGTCAAGTTCCTCTACCCCAAGCTCGCTCATCCATGTCTTTATGGACCTTGCTTTGAGCAGTGGTGAGCGGTCATGTTGGAACAGGAAGGGGCCATCCCCAAACTGTTCCCACAAAGTTGTGAGCATGAAATTGTCCAAAATGTCTTGGTATGCTGATGCCTTAAGCCTGGGTTCACATTAGTGCCATCACAGACATCGCATGTGATTGGCATCTGCACCACAGGTGCCGATCGCATGCGATGTCTGTGCGATGCGAGTTCAGCCATACGGTTGTATGGCTGAACTTGCATTAGATTTGCAGAAAAAAAAAAGGTGCAGGTACCTTTTTTTCCCAGCACCCGAATCAGATCGCATGGGTGTTCTCGCCCATGCAATCCAATTCCTATCAGAATCCACAGTTCACAGAAGGCAGTGTGACCTGCCTGTTGGAGAGGTGTGATGCAAGAACCGGTGCTGGAATCATGCTGGTTCCTGCATCACACCTATGTGAACCTGGGCTAAGGATTTCACACTTGTGCGTCCTGAAAGTCGCATTACTTTACCGCAATTTTGATGCGACTTGAAGCAGTGCCTGTGTAATCTTGAGGTCTATCGACCTCAAGTTGCATCAAAGTCAGACCAAAGTAGTGCAGGGACTAAGTCACACAGATATTAATGGTACTCATTGGAAATCATATGGTATGACTTGTCATTCGACTTTGCAGTCCCAAGTCGCAGGACAAGTCACACAAGTGTGAAAGGGGCCTAACAGTTCCCTTCAGGCCCCTTTCACACTTGTGCAACTTGTCCTGCGACTTGGGACTGCAAAGTCGCATGACAAGTCATTCCCCATGATTTTCAATGAGTACCATTCATATCTATGCAACTTCAAGTCGCAGCGACTTCAAAGAAGTCCCTGCACTACTTTGCTCTGACTTTTTTTTTTTTTTTTTTTTTTTTTTTTATT
>BLSH010095882.1:309718-326222 GCA_018402905.1 Glandirana rugosa
ATTTATTTGTAGGGCACTTGCCCTAGTTTGAAGATGATTTTAGAACAGTTATATGGCTTCTACCGTTAATTAATACTTTTCAGACACAGTTTGAAGATGATCCACATTCACCTCCATTTTTGCTTTTTTTATGTTTTTATTTTTTTAAAAATATTTACAGTTATTTCCCTGTCCCCATTTTTTTGTAGGCCACTTGCCCTACCCTTACCCCCATTTTACTTCCTTTTGCAGCCCTCTGGGGCTTTCCAGGACTTTCCTACAGCCATTTTTGTGCCTAAAAGTTCGGGTCCCCATTGATTTCAATGGGGTTCGTTGTCCGTGCGATCGTTCGGGTTCCGTCCGGACCCGGACCCGGACTTTGTCACGAAGTTCGGACGGACCAGCAGAACCCGAACTTCCAGGTGTTCGCTCAACTCTACCCATGGTGTACCCCCCCCCCCCTCCTTCCCTGGTTCTTCTTCATGTTGATGGTATGTTTCTAAGCATTGTTTTAGATCCTTTGAGGTCGTCATGGTCCACATAGTTCATTAGTCAGTCGTTCGGGTAGAGCTAAATGAGTTCCCTGTGGATTCCTCTCCTATAACAGATGATGCTCTCCGCTGTAGCAAACCTGAACTCTATATAGCTGTCTTATCCTTCTCAGGAATATCCATGACTACCTCAAATACCATTCTTATATGCCAATGTTTATTTCTATCTTTTTCTATACAATTTTGTTCCAATATTCTTTGCTGGCATATTGTATATTTTTTTTTTTGTATCTGTGAAAATTTAATAAAAATTACAATTTAAAAAAAAATAAGCTCATTTCATGTTAGTTCGTTTCAAGAGACTACCGACGGTGAGAAGGGAATGGCTACCAGGGCACAGTTTGTTCCCAGATGGGGTGCCGGTACCAAGCCCTACTCTTGCTAGGTTCTGTTTCTACAATAATTGTAATTGTGGCTTAGATAGCCTCGTTCCGATAGCTGTTGTTATAACAATCTGGCGGGTTGTTTCTTCCGTGAGGGAGGGTCTTCAGGGTTTCAATGAGCAATATTGCTGACTGTGTTCCAAAGACTCGATTCCTCCGTTGTTTTACTCCTCGTTACTGAAATGTCTAATTTCTTTGTGATTATGCTTCTTGTCTAAATAAAAATTATTGAAATAAAAAAAAAAAAAAAAACTGTATGTCTGAACTCGCATTGCACAGAAATCGCATGCAATTGGCACACGCATTGCGGGTGCGAATCACATGCGATGTCTGTATTCACACAAGTGTGAACCTGGGTTTACTAATGAAAAATGATGATAAGGTGTAATCGTGGACAAAAAAACCTAATCTCTTTCTATCAGGATCTCCATATAGGTGGACATGGCGGGGTCCCTCTTTCCCAAAGAGGAAGTGTCACTTATTTGCCAGGTAAGTAAAGAAAATATATATACATCCTTTCACACCTGGTTGACTTTTCCTGAAAGCATTCATATCTGTGTTACTTCATGTTGAGCCATCTTCAAAGAAATCTCTGTACTACTTTAGTGTGACCTGAGGTTCATAGCTCTCAATATTACACAGGCATTCCCTGAAGTTGTGGCAAAGTTGTCACAGCAAAATTGTGTGACTTTCAGGTCACAGCAGTGTGAATGAGATTCATAGATAACACCTTTGAATTAGGGCCTATTCTCACTTATCCGTCCTGAAAGTTGCGCAAAATCGTCCCTGCAGTACTTTGGTCTGACTTCGACGCGGCTTGAAGGTGTGCAACTTTAAGGTTGCACAAGTGTGCATGGGGCCTAATTCAAAAGTATTATCAATGAATCTCATTAGGCTCCTTTCACACTTGGGCAACTTTTCATGCAACTTTGGGCCTCAGAGTCGCATGACAAGTCATCCCCCATGGATACCAATCATATTTGTGCAACTTTGCCCATGTTCACATTGTTCCGATTTGGTCTGCAATTTGACATATCAAATCGCAGGCAAAATCAGCAGCTATTGCGGGCATTGGAACTGTCTGAATTGGCGTGACACCAACTTTGCGGTGCCGCACCGATTCTCAAAAGTAGTTCCTGCACTACTTTTGGCAACTTTGGGGCCCAATTTCAATGGACATCTGTGCATGAACCTGCACAGATGTCTCTGAAATCACTCCCGTAGGCGGGCTGACATGCGGGTATGAAACTGTGTGAGTTCGGGAGGCGCATGCGCGAGGCTCTGCATGACGGACGTGCCGCTGTAGAGCTCCGCACCTGAGAGAGAGATACGGCCGCTAACATAGGAGCCCATCGCAGCTATTCAACTCCCACAGACCCCGAACAACCCCGGGCACACTTAGGACTGACCAGGATGGTCCTGGTTCATTCCAAACCGAAACCCAAAGCCAAGTCCATACGAGAGGTCCTGGCTCGGGCCTCCGCCAAGATGGCGCCGGACACGCCGCGCCGCGTGGGTTCTCAACAATCCCCCCGGATGAAGCCCCTACTGCATCCTGATGAGGGTGAGTCCGATTATGAGCCCTCCGCTGCCCCGGTAAGCTCCCCCAGGACAAGAACCCTACAACCTGACATGTTAAGCCAGATAGAATCCATGCTTCAAAGGGCCCTTAAGCAGACCTCTGACCAGATTACTGAGCGCCTTACTAAGGAGATTAGAGAGCTGGGCCATCGTACAGCTGAACTAGAACAGAAAGTAGATGAGCTAGAAGTCACTGTTCATAATCAAGCTGATGAAATAGAAGCTATTAGAGAGGAGAACCTTTCCCTTCTCACACAGTTGGAGGACTTTGAAAACAGGGCCCGCAGGTCCAACTTGCGCATCAGGGGGATCCCTGAGACAGTAGTGGATTTGCAGTCCACTATCACAGCCTTATTCCAGGAACTAGTCCCCTCTATACCTATTGACAGACTAGAGATGGACAGAATTCACAGGACCCTAGCCCCCCGCAAGAAAGAGGGCCCCCCACGAGATATTATTCTCAAGCTGCACTACTACCACACCAAGGACCAGATTATGCAAACAGCCCGCCTCAAGGGGGCGCTGCGGTTCCAGGGTCATGAATATCAAGTGTTTGCAGACTTATCTCCCACCACTATCGCTAAACGCAGGGCCATGAAGCCGCAGCTCCAAATTCTACTAGAGAATCGCATTCCTTACACTTGGGGATTCCCTTTCTCTCTGAAATTCACATACAAAGGTCGCAAGCATATCTGCAAATCTCAGGATGATCTCCAGTCTCTTTTACAGGAACTCCAACTTACTGGTCCCCCATCTACCACAAAAGATCAACGCCAAAGATGCCGCTCAGCCTCCAGCTCACCCCAGAAAGCCCACGCCTCCTCTTCGGAAGCTGATGATTGCATTCTCCACAAACGCACCAGGCGCTCCTCTCCTACAACTGCACCTCCCGATGACATGGACTGAGGACTAAGGTAATACCTAACTAATTTCTGCACCTCACACCAGAGGGACTCCTCATCTTGGCTACTCCGCTCCCAGGAAGAGGACTCTCACTCACCAACCTCAACCTACCATTTAACCTCAACTCCTACCCCAGGTCTGGAACTACACCATTTCTAACGCCTTCGTTCGAGGAGACCCCTTCGCAAGGCCTGAAATATTCCAAGTACCCCTCCCTTTCTCCTACATCTATTCACAGGGACTGCCTGTAGCCCCCTGGAAGATACTTTTGGTCAGGCTGGACATCCCTACCCCTATCCCTCAGAGAACATTACCCAACCCCCAACTGAGGGCAGACTACTCAGCCGCTCCCATCCCCCTCCCACAACCCTCCCGGAACCCCCTGAGCTACTAACCACAGATCAGAGAGCTGTCCCCTCCAACAGCTCCCACTTTGGCTGGGGACACATCATCGTTGGATGGAACCTCTCAAAACTGAACTCAGGATAGGGGTATTCACCCCAATGGCATTATTTGAACGTTCCAGCCTAATACTTTGTTTTTGGCCGTTATTTCAAGAGTCTGACCCCCTGTGGCATCTATTTTGGAACTCCTACCAAGTCCTGATGTTAGGGGCTCGCTCCTACCCAGATTCCCACTGTCTCCCCATTATGTTCAGCAGTTATTGTTATTGATTTGTTATTGTTTTGCTATTCTCATGTTTACCTTTTGCACTGCCTCCTACCTATCTCGCAATTACTACCCCATACGGGGCCTGCTTCCCCACAGTCTCTTCCTGTCCTAGGCCCAATCCACCCTCCTAGCCCGACCTCTTTATGACCAGACTCTGGGCTCACCTTCCCTTACTCCATCCCCCCTGTCTTGGGCCGCATCCCTCACCAACCCATCCTCATCCTTTCATGACTGGATCCCCACAAATACCAGTGTTGTAGACAGCTCCTATTCTCAAGTCCATCCTACAATTAACTACTAAGGCCCTAGTCTCCCTCTCAGACTGTCACTGCTGCCTCCACCTTTGTTCTCAGGGTACCCATGCGGTTCCCTCTGAGCAAACCTCCCCACCTAGTCGGGGGTCTCCTACCTCCCGGTGGGACTTTTGCCTCGCTCACCCACGCATTTCCCACGGACCTTCCTGGTCCGATGCTCCTTCTTATCTCATCCTATTTCTCTACTCCTCACCTCTCCCAATTTTTCTTCCCCCCCTGGCTCACCTTCTTCTACTCCCTTTCCTGGGGAGGTCCGGTCGCCTCCCTCTATACCATTTATAAGCCTTCACTCCCAACTCCATCATGGCCCCCTTGAATATCCTGACATTGAATGTTCAGGGTCTAAATATACCTCAGAAACAAGTCAAAGCCTTTAGGACTTTTGCTTCACTTAAAGCCCATGTAGTGTGCCTGCAGGAGACCCATTTCTCCCAAAACTCAACCCCCAAGTTCTTCCACAACTCCTATCCTCAAACCTTTACCGCCTCCGCGAACACTAAGCAGAGGGGGGTTAGGATTGGTGTCCACAGATCCGCCCCCTTCACACTCAATAAAGAAATCAAAGATCCTGAGGGGAGATACCTAATCATCACAGGCACTTTACTAGAAGAAACTGTAACTATAGTGTAATACTACGCTCCCAACCAGAATCCCAACGCATTCCTAGCCCATCTCTATTCGGTCATTGACCACCATAAACAAGGCACCTTACTAATTGGGG
Source organism: Glandirana rugosa (assembly GCA_018402905.1). Classification (NCBI taxonomy): domain Eukaryota; kingdom Metazoa; phylum Chordata; class Amphibia; order Anura; family Ranidae; genus Glandirana; species Glandirana rugosa. Next base: position 314,823 of record BLSH010095882.1, read on the forward strand.
GAGACTCCAACCAGGTAATCTATCCCTTCCTGGACAAATCCCCCTTCTCCCAAACAGCTCCTCCATCTAAGCTTTCCTTCAAACTTTTGCTTCACAGACACTCTCTTATTGACTCCTGGCGGGAAATGAACCCCACGAAGAAACAGTTCACCTTCTATTCACACCCCCACAAGGTCTCATCGCGCATTGACCACCTCCTTCTCACAGTAGGTACCACCCCAACAATCTTAGACTCCAATATCCTCCCTATTGTGTGGTCGGACCACTGCGCAGTCCTGACCTCTATTGAATCCCTAATTCCAAAACAATCCGATCACTCTTGGTGCCTAAATGACGCCATCCTCACACATCCCTCCCACAAAATAGATATTGAGAAAGCCCTAACTAACTTTCTTCAAGAGAACAATACTAACGATATTTCACCCCTCACCCTGTGGGAAGCTCATAAACCTGTGATCCGGGGAGCCTTGATCAGTAAAGCCTTCCATATCAAAAAGACCAGACGTGACCTCCATAAACTACTGGACAGCCAATTTCTTAACGCGCACAATGAATTCCTAGCCAACCCTTCCGACCCCAACAGACAAGCACTTGACAAAGCCCAACTGGAACTAGATCTTTTTCTCACTGAGGCTGTAGACAAGGTCCTTCGTCGACAGCAACATAAATTTTTTACCAAGAGCAATAAGCCGGATACCTTTTTGGCCCTTTCCCTACGCAACCTAGACCGCCCTCGCAAGCCGATCCGTCTTAAAACTTCCAAGGACACCTACACGAGCAACCCCGTCAATATTGTAGCCCACTTCCGCAGACACCTAGCAGCCCTTTATGAAGCAGATCCCTCCTTTAACTCCGCCCGGGCCGAGTCCCTGCTCTCTAGTATCACCCTTCCCACCCTCACTTCCACTGAGAGAGATTCCCTAGAGGAACCATTCTCACTTCAAGAAGTTCTCTCTGCCATCAAATCACTGAAAAACAACAAGAGACCAGGACCCGATGGCTTTACAGCCGCGTATTACAAACATTTTGCACACATCTTAGCCCCTATACTAGCCAACGCCCTCAATGCTGTCCGGTCCAGCTCTCTATTTCGCCCTGAGTCCCTCTCGGCTGTTGTCTCCATGCTTCCCAAACCTTCCTCTGATGACTCCTCCTGGGCTAACTATCCCCCGATCTCACTACTCAACCAGGACATCAAACTCATGGCCAAAATTCTTGCCGCCCGCCTTAACAAGCTGGTAGGCTCTCTTATTCACAAAGATCAGGTGGGATTTATGCCTGCTAGGCAAGCTGGGGACAACATCCGTAGAGTGACACTCTTAACCCACATAGCCCGCTCCCGCAATATCCCCACTTGCTTATTGTCCTTGGACATTAGAAAGGCTTTCGATACCCTCTCCTGGCCTTACTTAACCCTAGTACTGAAAAAATGGGGATTCGGCCCCCATTTCCAGACCTGGATCACATCCCTTTATTCCTCCCCGTCAGCCTGCGTGAAATATGCAGGCTTTAAATCTGACCCCTTTCCGATCCGCAGAGGCACCCGTCAGGGATGCCCCTTATCCCCCCTCCTCTTTGCCCTAGCCATTGAGCCCCTAGCACAACTGATTCGATCAAATCCGAATATAAAGGGAATTGAGGTGGGGGTCATCACCACAAACTTTGCCTCTTTGCGGACGATGTCCTCCTATTCCTCACCTCCCCTCTAATTTCATCCCTCAATCTGCTACAGTCCTTATCTGATTTTGCTGCAGTCTCTGGCTTGAAAGTTAACCCTGAGAAATCTAAGATATTAAACATCTCCCTCGACCCCAACGAACAATCACACCTACAACAAACTCTCACTTTTGCTTGGGCTACGACTAGTCTCCCATACCTTGGGATACACCTCCCCCCTAATCCATCTGACATGTACGCCGTAAATTACCCCCCTATGCTATCCCACCTCACACGCTTGATGGCGAGTTGGTCGAAACTCCCCCTCGCTTGGCTTGGTCGAATCGCCGTGGTCAAAATGTCCATTTTGCCCAAAATACTCTACCTCTTTAGGGTTCTCCCAGTCGAAGTACCCTCTCATTACTTAAGAATCCTACAGCGGAGGACCCTCCAATACATTTGGGGCAAGTTGCGACCCCGCGTATCTAGGCGCATCCTGTTCTCTCCTAAAACAAAAGGTGGCTTGGGGGTACCCCACTTTACCAAATACTTCCAAGCAGCACAATTAGCTCCCTTACCCAAATGGCACGCCATACACGAGACACCCTTATGGGTATCGCTCGAGGCGGTCGGCTGTGACCCCCTGTCCACGGCCAACCTCCTCTGGCTCTCTCCAAAAGATCGGGGTCCCGCCCGTAACCCTGTTACCGCCCATAGCCTTAAGTTATGGGACAGACTTAAACTGAAGGCAGGTCTACAATCCCCGCACAACCCCATGCTTTCCTTTCTTAAAAATCCCTCCTTCTACCCGGCTTGGTCGTCCCCAGCTTCTTTTACCAGATGGACAGAGGCAGGCCTTTTGAGAGCCCATGCTTTCACCACGCCTGATTCAGTCAAATCATTTCCCTCCCTTCAAGAGCAATATCAGCTCCCCAGCTCCGAAATTTTCAGATATCTTCAACTGAAACATTTTTTCACCCCGCATATACGCACTAGTTCCTCTCTGCCTATTTTTTCTTCATTCGAACACCTCTGTAAATCGGACCCCCATGCTAGGGGCATTATATCCATGCTCTACACCCTTCTACTTGACCCCCTACACACGGCCCAAATCCCCTACGTCAAAGCCTGGGAAAGAGACCTCCAACAACCTATAGATCCTGAAGACTGGGTAGACATCTGGGGCTCAACCAAATCCTCCTCCCAGAATATTGTGGCACTTGAAACCTCCTACAAAGTTCTCATGAGGTGGTACCTTGTCCCTGCCCGAATAAATAAGTTCCTACCTTCATACTCCCCTCTCTGCTTCAGAGGTTGCTCAGACGCCGGTACCCATATACACATATGGTGGGATTGTTCGATTGCTCAAAGATTTTGGGCCCAAATATTCGAAATTCTCACTAAACTCATGGGTACCCCCGTAGCCTCTGACCCTAGAACGGCCCTGCTGAACCTGAAACCCCCAGATCTTTTCAAATCACAATTCAAACTTCTCCTGCAGGTCACTACAGCGGCAAAACAAACCATTGCGCATGCATGGAAATCCCCGCAGCTTCCCATTGCCGAAACCAAAAATAGAGTCACGAAAGCCATGATTCACGCCAGAATTGAAGCTATAGTCACAGACAAGCTCCCCAAACATGAACGCATATGGGCCCCATGGCTAACTCATTTTGCCCCTCCAGGCTTTGACATCTCCCGCTTCCAGCCCTGAGCTTCCGTCTTTCAGCCTTACCCATCTATTACAGTCCTCCATGTAGGCCACTTGAATTCTCGCGACCGGTCCTCCCCAACCCTGCCACCCCCACCCTGTCTCTCTCTCCCCCCCTGTTTTTTTCTCTACCCCTCATCTCTTCTCCCCCCATCACCCAGGGTCTTTATTCCCCCCTCTTTCCCTTCTTTCCTATCGAAACGATAATGCTAATTTCTCTGCACCAGGACACCGCTAACCCCTGGACAGGCACTCACCTGACCTGGTCCACCTCTCCAACTTTACCTGTTTGGTTAATGACAACCTAGAATCTTTCACTCCTATCTGACTGCCATTATATCTCATGTATGACTTTGGTTTGTTCCTGGAACTTTGAAGCATCCTCTGTAATGTTATTGTTTCTTCAATAAAAAATTTGAACTAAAAAAAAAAGAAACTGTGTGAGTTCAGCTGAAATTGCGCGATTTCTAACCTGCAGTGGTGTAAGCCTGAGCTTCAAGTGGCACCAAATTCAAAGTAGTCCCTGCACTACTTTGGTCTGACTTTCATGCGACTTGAGGTCCATAAACCTCAAGAATACACAGGCATTCCCTGAAGTTGGGGAAAAGTTGTGGGCAAATTGCGTGACTTTCAGGATAACACCTTTGACTCAGGCCCCATTCGCATATGTATTATAGAAAGGAAGTGCAGCGCTTAAATACCAAAGTTCATAACATCAAAAGTCCATATACAGTACAATAATTCCAATGAATATTCCACCACCCTGTGTCTGCAGGGTGAGGGGACTAAAATCTTAAGGTGCTTCAGTGCATATCCACCACCAATAGTAGTACCAGCAGCTCACCTCCACGTATGGATCCTATGTAAAAGGATCAATAGCGCCTGTTCCCTTAAGCTGATGCTTTCATGATCTCCCACACAGATCCCTTGAATAATCTCCACCTCCAAACAGACCTCCACCACAGCGTTATCATCTATATAAAACAAAGGAGATATATATAGTGCTCTCTGATAAACTTCTCTAATTTATTAAAATAAAAAGGAATACACTGACAATGAAGGCCCAGTGGTTGGATAAAAAGCATAATATCCAAATAATATACAGGAAGTACATAAAAACAGACCGTCTGTCAGAATGAGCAGAGCGGGTTGCGGATGACGTCACGCTACTTCCTCCGAACATGTGCGACTAGAAAGTCACACAACTTTGATGTGACTTGAAGCAATGCCTGTGTAATCATGAGGTCTAGGAACCTCAAGTCATGTCAAACTCTGACTAAAGTAGTGCAGGAACTAGTTTGACGTTGGTGCGACTTGAGGTCACAAAGCTATGAATGCTATTCATTGGAAACCGTGGGGTTCAAGTTGACAGGTGACTTTGCAGTCCCAAGTCACAGGACAAGTTGCACAAGCGTGAAAGGGGCCTTTGATTTCCACCCAAAATGGGAAACGCTGCTTATCTCTCTCCTCGCCCCCTCTGGTGCCACATTTAGCACCTTTTTTTTTGGGGGGGGTGGGTACCTGTTTTGGAAAGGTAACTGTCCCCACTTCTGACAGACCTCACTGCAGCGAGGAATGGCAGAAATGTGATGCCCCTCCTCCTTCCCTGCTGCCGGGCCATTCAGAAAGCACAGAGCTCTTTGTGCATGCACAGTAGGGAATCGGCAATGGCGGCGGCAGCACCCGAGAGCTGGGATTGGGCACCAGCTATCACATAGTATCTGGGCTTATCTCAACAACCTGTACCATGTGATTAGCTTCAGCTAATCACAGATCAGTAATAATCCCAGCTGACATGAATGGCTGGTACAATGATTTGTATGATATCAGCAAGCCTATATGTTACATTTAAACAAGGCTTTCTAACTCACAGAGTAGTTCAATGGTATGGATGGTATGACCTTCTGAAAGCTTGCATTGTACTCAGCATTAGATGCTGAAAATATGTGAACGCATATTCGGCAATGCTGAAAATATGTGAACGCATATTCGGCAATTAGCCAATGCACATCAGTTTGATTGCTTCCATACTATGAACTCTTTAAATGCATGCAATGGTATGTACATATTCATTAATATTATGGTGTAGAATTGCAAAAATCACACACTAGTTAATGTGCAGTCTATTGTAGACTGCACGTTATTTGTAGAGAATTAACAGAATACAAGATAAGTAAAATGTATTATTATAAAATATACATATTTTCTATCTATGCTTGCGCTCAGCTCTCTAAAGTAGGGTTGCCACATCATCCCTTTAATCCAGGACACATATGAATTGCACAGGTTCTGAGACTAATTTAATGCAGATAAGGCACCAAGTGAGTTTAATTACCACCTTAACCACTTCCTTACTGGGCACTTAAACCCCCCTCCTGCCCAGACCAATTTTCAGTTTTCAGCACTGTCGCATTTTGAATGACAATTGTGCGGTCGTGCGACGTTGTACCCAAATAAAATTTGCGTCCCATTTCTTCCACAAATAGAGCTTTCTTTTGGAGGTATTTGATCACCTCTGCGTCATTTCTGATCACTGCTATAAACAAAAAAAAGAGCGACAATTTTGCAAAAAATAAAAATATTTTTTACTTTTTGCTAAAATACAAATCCATTAAAAAAAAAAGAAAAAAAATTATTCATCAGTTTAGGCCGATATATATTCTTCTACATATTTTTGGTTAAAAAAAACCGCAATCGGCGTATATTGATTGGTTTGCGCAAAAGTTATCGCGTCTACAAACTATGGGAATTGATTTATGGCGTTTTTATTTATTTATTTTTTTTACTAGTAATGGCGGCGATTTGCGATTTTTATCGGGACTGCGATATTGCAGCAGAAATGTCGGACATTTTTTACACATTTTTGGGACCAATGACATTTATACAGCGATCAGAAATTTAAATGTCCACTGATTACTGTATAAATGTCATTGGCAGTGAAGGGGTTAACCTGTAGGGGCAGTGAAGGGGTTAACAATGTTCCCTGGGTGTGTTCTAACTATGGGGGGGTGGGGCTGGTCGGGATCAGTAGATCTGTCATGTCCCCTGTCACAGAACGGAGAACCGCCGTGTTTACATCGGCGGTTCCCCGTTCTGCAGCTCTGTAAGGCGATCGTGGGTCTCGAGCTGACATCGAGTCCGCCCGACCCACGGGCATGCCCGTGCAGCGTGCGGCGGCCGCGCACGTGCCGGGAGCGTGCACAGGGGATGACGTCCATGGACGTCGTCCGGGCATTTCAGATCCGTGCTGGAGCCGTACTTCGGCAATAGCGCGGATCTGTAGGGGTTAATCAGCCACAGAACATGTGTAATTAACTACTTCCTGCCCATAGGACATCCATGGACATCTTGGGCTTTGAGTGGTGATATCTGAATGGTGCCAGCAGCTACAGGCACCATTCAGATATCTTTTTTTTTGGCCAGTGATATCCTGCACCATAAGAATGATCATAGTGGCAGTTCAGCCACTTGATCGTTCTTATAGACAACGGGAGGGGATAGCCCCCCCTCCCGCCGCCATTCGGTGCTTCTCCCTGGCTGCCCGTATGATCCCGGAAACAGAATCTGTCGCCGCCGGAAGTTGATCAGAGAGGTGGTCACCAGTCATCTCTATGATCATCGGAGGCCCGTGCGCAACGTTATGACGTCACGTCCGGGCCGGCCTTGGTAAACAGTTTGCGGCTGGAAAGGCCGGGATCGTAATTCTTTTTTATCTGATCTCGGTCTTTCCAGCCTGGAGGAGAGATGTGAGGTCTTATAGACCCCACATCTCTCCATAAAGAGGACCTGTCATGCACCATTCCTATTACAAGAGATGTTTACATTCCTTGTAATAGGAATAAAAGTGATCAAAACAATTTAAAGAGACAGCGTAAAAATAAAAAATTAAAGTAAAATAAATAATAATAATAAAAAAAATTAAAGTGCCCCCCGTCCCCGCACACAGAAGCGAACGCATACGTAAGCCCCGCCCACATATGTAACTGGTGTTCAAACCACACATGTGAGGTATCACCGCGTGCACTAAAGCGAGAGCAACAATTCTAGTAGTAGACCTTCTCTGTAACTCTATATGTAACCTGTAAAAATCTTTAAAGCATCACTTATGGAGATTTTTAAGTACCAAAGTTTGGTGCAATTCCACGAGTGTTCGCAATTTTAAAGCGTGACATGTTGAGTATCAATTTATTTGGCATATAATACTCTTTTTTATAGTGTAAAAAACATTGGGCTAACTTTACTGTTTTGTATTTTTTTAATTCACTAAACAGTTTCTTTTCCAAAAAAAACACAAAAAATTTCTGCGCAAATATCGTGTGATATAAAAAATTGCAATGATTGCCATTTTATTCTCTATAGTCTCTGCTAAGAAAAACATATATAATGTTTGGGGGTTCTGAGTAATTTTCTAGCAAAAAAATTATGATTTTTACATGAAGGAAAGGGGTGCCAGAAATGGCCCGGATGGGAAGCGGTTAATATGTGTCCTGGAGATGATGCAGCAACCCTACTCTAGTGTAGTGGTTTACGCTCCTACCTTCCAAGGTTGAAGCCATGGTTTTGAATCCCACAGATGGTATCACCTTCTGAAAGCTTGCATTTTATTCAGTATTATATGCTGAGAAAATGTGAAGGCATATTAGCCAATAATAATGCACATCAGTTTGATTGCTTCCATACTATGAACTTTAAAAGGTATGCAATGGTATGTATGTATTCAATAATATTATGGTGTGAAATTGCAAAAATCACACTAGTGATACATGTTTTTTTTTTATGGGGTGTAACGTCAAAATAAAAAAAATAAAAAATGGTGTGGGGTCCCCCCCAAAATCCACACCAGCCCTTTGGGTCTTTTATGGCTTTTAAGGGGAACCCCACACAAAATTTTGTTCAAAAATTGCATGGGGGTCCCCCCAAAATCATATCAGACCCTTATCTGAGCAGGGCAAAACACATTTGTGAAGAGTCACAAAAAGAGACTCATAGGGACAAAAATGCCATAAAAAATGTAACTTTATTGAAACAACCTTAAAATAGCTAACAGCTAGAAAACCATCACCATTGATGCAATGCAAAATTAAAAATTGACAACGTTGTCAGATCAGAAGAAATGCAGCCGGCTTCATACACCATACATCCACCACACCTCTAACACACACACACTGCACTCCTGTGTTAGGGATCCAGAGTCCAAACTTAGTGAGAAAAACACATTGGAATTACATACAGATTGTATGTGTACGGGACTAATTGGATCCCATCAGCACAGCTAGGGATGTGTTGAAACCGTAGGTTCCATGGGCAGGGGGATAGTTTGCTACTTTGAGGAATAGAATGGTCAGTGGTAATAAAGTGGATGAATTATCTGTCATGTATAAACACTTTTTCCACCCTATACACAGCGTGTACCATATATCTGAATGACATCTGCTGGTAAGTATCTAAGGTAAATTTCGCACACACGAGCCGCTCCGGAATCGCCTTCTGATACAGGAGACGGGAGGGAGTGATTGAAGCAATCAACATATCACACCAGTCTTCACTGGATAAAGCGGCATAGATCTCAGTGTGGGCGGTGATCAGTAGTGCCGGAGCTGCATGTCTTCCATGCATGCCAAACGGCGTGTCATCCAGGTGAGCAGACAGCTGTGCGGTACATTCCTCTGGAGCTACCAATGGTAGTAGGTGTCCTACATCACATGGAGGTGGTGGAGGTGGTCAGCTAGAACATACCGGCTGGTTGAGGTGACGCTGATGCGTTTCGTCCGCCAATCACCGGACTTTCTCAAAACCCTTATCTGAGCATGCAGCCTGGAGGTCAGGATGGGGGGGACCGAGAGCCCCCCCCCCCCGAACCATACCAGGCCACATGGGGAGGGTCCACAGGAAGAACACAGCAGAGGGAGAAGGCCAGAGAAGAGACAGTGGCAGGAGAAGATGGTGGTGGGAGCGACGGCAACAGGAGAAGATGGTGGCGGGACAGGTGGCACCAAGAGAAGACAGCTTGGGGAAGAAGACGGATCACAGCTCTTTTACAATAGAGGATTTGTCAAAAACTGGCTATTGTTTTTCTTTTTACATTTAACTGTTTTTTTGGTGAATGGGTAGGGGTACAATGTACCCAATACCCATTCACATGGGGGGTTGTTAAAGGGGGCTTCCAGATTCCAATAAGCCCCCCACCCATAGACCCCGATAACCACCGGCCAGGGTTGTCGGGAAGATGCCCTTGTTCCCATCAACATGCCCAAAGCACCCACCCCCCTATGTTGAGGGCATGTGGCCTGGTATGGTTCAGGAGGGGGGGTGCACTCTCATCCCCTCCCTTTCCTGACCTCCAGGCTGCATGCTCGGATAAGGGTCTGGTATGGATTTTGGGGGGACCCCATGCCATTTTTAAAAAAAATCTTGGCATGGGGGAGTCCCCTCCGAATCCATACTAGACACGAAGGGCCTGTTATGGACCTGGGGAGGACCCCATGCCTTTTTTTTTTTCTGCCTGGCAATTTTTTTTTTTTTTTTACATTCAGCTGTCAGCTAGGAACTCCACTGACAGTTGGTGACTCGTAAGTTGTTAAAGATGCATTAAAGATGTATGCATATATCTGCAACAAATTGGGTCAGAGACGGGTAACAAAAATGGTGAAAGGTCTGGGGGATAAAACATATCAAGAGCGACTTCAGGCACTTAATATGTACAGTCTGGAGGAAAGAAGGGAGAGGGGAGACATGATCGAAACCTTTAAATACCTCAAGGGGGTAAATAAGGTTCAGGAGGGCAGTCTTTTCAATATGAAACCAAAATCAAGAACACGGGGACATGACCTCAAACTAACTGGGGGGAAGTTCAAAACTAATCTTAGAAAGTATTATTTTACTGAAAGGGTGGTTGATGATTGGAATAAACTACCAACAGAGGTTGTGAGACAGTCAACAGTAAATGGCTTCAAACATGCTTGGGATAAACATAAATCCATAGTCAGACAACAAGGTTAATGTAAAAAAAAAAAAAAAAAAAAAAAAATAAATAAATAAATAAATAAAAAGGGGCAGACTCGATGGACTACTCAGTCTTTTTCTGCCGTCACTTTTCTATGTTTCTATGTTTCTATGTCATGTGTATGTATATCCCCAATGATATTGTGTACAACGTCTATCTAAATGGGGATTAATTTGCTCATTGTGTAATTTAGCTTTAAATCCACAAGCTGATATATCAAGGGTGAGAGCCATCAGGCTCCCTCTCCTCATCAATGTCAGGGCATGTGGAAGTTGATATAAAGGTAGGGGCTGGATGGGAGAAAAAAACCCTTCCAACCCAGAACCCCAGGCCAACAGACGCCAAACAGATTAAGGGCAGTAAAATATAAAGTACTGGAGTACTTGCCTCAGTCAATGGCCATAGTTTGTACGCATGGCACACCATGTAACCGTTTCAGCACACACACACACCAACTCCTCATCTAGTGGCGTGCATGCTCACTATAAATCGCCTCAATTCCTCCCTCTCAGCTAATCACATTAATAGTGACAGCTGAAGGGAGGGAGAATAAAAGTGAAAAGAAAACAGCATTCTAACTAGATATGGCAACCGGGGCCATCTAATGGATACACTTATAATGGTATCCCATATGATATACAGGGTGGGCCATTTATATGGATACACCTTAATAAAATGGGAATGGTTGGTGATATTAACTTCCTGTTTGTGGCACATAATCTACCGGGGCCAACGGTATAGATCAATCTTACGACAAAAGAAAAGTGAAAATAAGAGGGAGGGAAGTCGACAGTGATAATTACACTAATCGACTCTCCCTCCTTAACTCCGCTAAATATCACTCGTACGTGCGGTGATCTACTCCTCAACCACACACACACACGACTTTGCCAATGTACCACACGGTACGCATGTTTGATACCGGTAACTGACTCCGTTCATGAGGTCATGAAATATAAAATGACGGGAATTAGACAAACCGCAGACAACCGGACCCCAAGACCCAACCTTCCCAAAAAAAGAGGGTAGG
>BLSH010095882.1:339630-361579 GCA_018402905.1 Glandirana rugosa
ACGTCTTAGGTAACTTCTGAACATACTTGTTCTAAACGAACTTTTTTCACATACCCTTGATGGCGTCGTTTTACCTTTTATATTACGACGTATGTTACGTTCCACACGACTACTGTAGACATCCTATGTTTGGACCTCGACATTCGAAATCTTACGTAGCCTTATTTGGTGATGTGATATCTGAACTGATGTTGAACTGTCTTTTTTATGTAAATGATTAGAACATAAGAGAAGTAAGAGATGTTTGATTGACGACGGTACAATTGATCACACTCTCATCAGTTTGATTGCTTCCATACTATGAAGTTTTGGAATGCATGCAATGATATGTACACATTCATTAATATTATGATGTGCAATTGGAATAATCTCACACTAGTTAACATGGCAGCAGTTAGTTTGTAGAGAATGAAGAGAATACAAGATTAGTAAATGTATTTTTTCTGTCAAGTTGTAGTCAAGTCTATAGTGTAGTGGTTTATTCCGATGCATTCTAAAGCTTACAGCTCCAGGTTTGTATCCTACAGATGTCATCAGCACACCTTGCATTGTATGCAGCATTATATTTTCCATTTTGCTGCGGTAGTTCCCATACACTTTTTTCAAGCAAATCTTGTTCATACAAGTCTTCAATGGATTCTGCAGGTTCAAGCCCAGTTGACATCAGCTATTCCCATATAAGAAGGCATATTCGCGGCTAAAACGCGATTCTGCGTTCGCGCGATCGCCTATGCGATATGCTAAATGCCTTTAATAGGCGTTATTTTTGAGCGTTATGCGATCGCATATTTGCGTCCAATTTAGACATTTTCACTTAGGGGTGTACTCACTTTTGTTGCCAGTGGTTTAGACATTAATGGCTGTGTGTTGAGTTATTTTGAGGGGACGGCAAATTTACACTGGTATACAAGCTGTACACTCACTACTTTACATTGTAGCAAAGTGTCATTTCTTCAGTATTGTCACATGAAAAGATATAATAAAATATTCACAAAAATGTGAGGGGTGTACTTGTTTTTGTACTTCTGGGTTTTGTTCAGGTCCTGCGGACCCAATCTCTGCTAACACCCGCTGATCGTTAGTTACACTGACAGAATGCCAGTCTGCCTTTATAAACAAGGCAGACTGTCATTCTGTCAGTACAGAAGACACGGATCCTGTCTTTCATTAAAGCAGAAACACTGATACATGCCTTTCACTAGTAAAAGCACCTCCCCCACAGTAGTAAAACACTAAGCTAGGCACATAGTTAACTCTTTGATTGCCCCTGATGTTAACCCCTTCCCTGTCAGTGTTATTAGTACAGTGACAGTGCATATTTTTAGCACTGATCACTGTAATAATTTAACCGATCCCCTAAAAAGTGTTAAAAGTGTCAGTTAGATGTCCGATTTGTGCACCACAATATCACAGTCCTACTATAAGTTGCTGATCGCCACCATTAATAGCAATAAATAAATAAAATAAATAAAAATATCCCCATAATTTGTAGACGCTATAACTTTTACGCAAATCAATCAATAAACGCTTATTGGGATTTGTTTTACCAAAAACATGTAGCAGAATACATATTGGCCTAAATTGATGAAGAAATTAGATTTTTTACATTTTTTTATTGGATGTGTTTTAGAGCAGAATGTAAAAAATATTGGTATTTTTTCAAAATTGGCACAGAAAATAAAAAACACAGACGTGATCAAATACCAACAAAAGAAAGCTCTATTTGTGGGGAAAAAGGACATAAATTTTATTTTGGTACAGTGTCGCACGACTACACAACTGTCACTTAAAGTAAGGCCCCTTTCACTCATGCGGACCATTCATCAGTTCATCAGTTCGTCACATTAAAACGGATGAAGTATTCATCTGCTTTTCATCTGTTTTTTCATCCGTTTTTTTCATCCGTTTTTCATCTGTGGTCATCAGTTTTTCATCAGTTTTTTTTTACATCCACTACCAATGCAAAAATGGATGAAAAACTGACCGTTTGTCCGTTTCCATCCGTTTTTCATCCGATCCGTTTTTTTGACGGATGAAAAATAGGATTTTCATCCGTTCAAAAAAACGGATGTTGACGGAAGCGGATGAAAACGGATGCAAATGAATGATCATCCATTGTCATCCGTTTTTCCATAGAGTTGCATTGATGTCCGTTTTTCAAAAAACTGACAAACGGTCCGTATGGATGAAAGGGGCCTAATGTAGTGCGTATCGCAAAAAATGGCCTGTTCAGGAAGAGGGGTAAACCTTTCGGAGGAGAAGTGGTTAAAGGATAAGTTAACCATTTGTAATATGTTACACCCATATTCAGAGCGTAACATGTTACAAATGTACCGCCCCCCCCCCCCCACAAATGTACCGCCCCCCCCCCCCCGATCCCAATTTTGACAGTGAGCCAGAGATCTTCTCCCTGCTTGCTGCCACAATTCAACCAGAACATAAAATAGCCTATTAACAATTTTTTGCCCCATTCCCAAAGAATGAATGTACGTGCACTTTGACTGGGCAAATTGCTATCTAAAGGTTTTATAAATACACAACTCATTTGTATGATAATGAATGTATGCACCCTGCCTGTTAAATTTCACCAATTGCTCCGCTTGTTTTCTCTTACATCTTCTGCCCGCTGAAACCATCATTTCCATTATTAATGGGAATATGATTAACTTGTCATCAATGTGAGCAGGACATGTGTGCGTTTATTGTGCAGGACTCCAATTGCTTTTACCAAGAAAGAAAATGTTGAGAGACACTTCAAAACACTTTATTCTAAAAGCCATACTAACTTTCCACTTAAGTCGAACTTAAGAAAACAGAAAGTACAGCAATTAAAAACTCAACTATCTGTGTGCAGTATGAAATGTTTACTAAGCCTGCTGAGAAAAGCACAGCCACAGTTTTTTTTTGCTTTTTATCACTGTGCGTCTCTGTTAATAGCAAAAAAAAAAAAAAGCCATTTGAAGAAGGTGAGATGATTAAGGAAGATTTTCTAAAAGCTGGAGACTGACTTGTTAATACTTTCGAAAATAAGTATGAAATATCCCTTCAACTATCTGTGAGAAAAGTTACAAGAACAGCTGAAATCACATTAGGTGACATAATTTGACAAATATAAAAGACTTCCTTGCCCGCTGCTATATTCCCCTTCAACTTGATGAGCTTGTTGATGTATCAGACACCTCATAGTAAGCTTTATTTGTTAGAACTGTTTTCAGCAACTTTGGAATAAAAGAAAAAAGTGTATGTATTGCAAAACCTTTTTTTTAAGATTTTAATAGAGCTGAGAAGAAATAGAATCCCGCTAAGGCTGGGTTCACACTTATGTGAATTGGATGCGGATTTCTCCGCATCCAATTGGCATGGCAGGAGAGTGGGCCTGGCTCACAATGCAGCCAGTATACACACCTCAGGGGTGGCCGAAGTCCACATTTGAAAAGGGTCCTGTGCTTCTTTGGTTGAATTGGTGAACAGGGCCGCACTGGACCCCATGCTGCGAGCCGCGGCTGCAGCATGAGTGAACCCAGCCTAAATGTTTTTTTTGCTGACCTTGTCCCCACTAGGTAGGGTCACCCTCTGTATTTTTTCTGGTGAACACTGTCACAGGGACAGAAAGTGATTAAAGATCCAAAATGTTGCAGTTTTCACCAACAGAAGAATCTGTTTCAGTGGCAACTGTCTAAAAGGAAATATGTTCTCTTCACTTTGTAAAGATTTACTTTCACTTCCTGACTTGTCACCCTAACAGAAAGTGAAAGTATATTATCCCAGCTGGACACAGACAGAAATTTTTTTTTTTACAGGGGTCTCTACCCACCCTTACTCTATCCAATTATGTGCCTCATTTAATACAAGTATTTTGTTAACACTTGCTAAAGATTGCATTGCGTTTTTTAAGTCTGTAATCTACCAAGATACACTGATCCTTCTCCATCATTGACTTACCCAGTTGTCCTCCCCCTAAATTGTATGATGCATGTCTTTTTTTTTTTGCTCAGTTATTTAAATTTACAGTTATCAACAATAAATGTAATTCAATTTGCTGTGCGTTAGCCATACCAACAAAAACAGATAGCAGTTTTTAAGTTAGATACATAGTGGAATATCATACTTACAAGATGTATCTTAGTGTCATCTGAAAATGTGGAGGCAGTTTCAGTTTACTACAAACTGTACATTATGGCATAGAGCAGGATAAAACAGGATAAAATCTGACGCGTTTCGGGGGCGTACCCCCTTCCTCAGAGCTTAGCTACCTTGGACTGTCAGACCCGAATATATATGTGCTAGTGCACAGGTGCAACTGATTCAAGCAATTAGCCAATACTCAAACAATGAATTAGTATAATTAGTTGATCAATTCATTAATTAATTAGAGCAATTGGTCTCAGGAATGCCAAAAATAAAAGGGAATTGAAATTAGTAGCAGGAGTGGAAATTTCTCTTCCGTCCATACCCGTTGACACCTTTTTTATACCACATTCCGAAGATCCACAAGGATGCCGCCAATCCACCTGGGAGGCCGATCATCCCAGGCATTGATAGCCTTACCAGCCCTATAGGAAGCCATATTGACCACTTTCTCCAGGACCTAGTAGTCCAGCTCCCTTCTTTTGTACGAGATTCCGGTCACATGTTGGAGATTTTAGCTCATTACCGTTGGCAGGAAGGCTACCGGTGGCTGTCCTTGGATGTAGACTCTTGGTATACATCCATTCAACACCAATTTGGGCTACAGACCGTGCAGTATTTTCTGGCACAAGAGAACCATTTGCATCCCCAGCAAGTTGCTTTCATTGTACGGAGTATTGAATATACACTGACACACAACTATTTTACTTTCCAAGATGAATATTACAGACAAATCAAGGGCACAGCTATGGGGGCCAGGTTCGTCCCTAGCTACGCCAATCTCTTTATGGGGTATTGGGAGCAATTTCACTTTTGGTCCAATAACCCCTTTGGGGCGAACCTGGTCCTCTATGCCCGCCATATTGAAGACATTCTCATTATATGGGATGGTAGTGATGCCCAGTTAGCGTCCTTTCTAACACACTGTCAGAACAATCCGTTTGGTATCGAGTTTACCCATGTTCTAGATGAACATAAGTTGGTTTTCTTAGATCTAGAACTAATGGTTGACAATGAACCTTCATGCCCGTAGCCATCACCACCCTAGATGGATTCAAAATGTGCCTCTGAGCCAGTTCTACTGACTGCAAAGGACCTGCTCTCGCTTGCCTGACTATGAAGAACAGAGTGACATACTAAGGAAAAAGTTCTTGGAAAAAGGATATGATCGAGCCACTATCAAGAACGCCTATAACAAATATCGGCAGAGATACCTACAGGTTATAGATATGAATGACAGCTCTGCCAAAAAGGTGGACGAGAGACGTGGGACCCGCAGCCACCCAGATATCTCTTTCAACACCAGGTATACCAGCAAGGCTTTCCCCATCAAACGCATTATCGAAAAACGTTGGAGTATCCTTCACCAGGACCCTTGTCTGAGTAAAGCCATTCCAGAACGCCCCACGGTCATATTTCGAAGACCTAAGAACTTGAGGGGCTTGATTGCACCCAGTAGAGTCCGCCCACTGAAACCCATCCTTCACCAGAAGTGGAGTAGCCTATTTGACCAAAAAGGCAGCTACAGATGCGGAGTCCCAAACTGTGGAGCTTGTCACTATATGTGGCATAGGAAGAAGGAGGTAATGGGAAATGATGGCTAGGATCATACCATTCGCCAATTTATCAATTGCGGTTCTGAGTTTGTGGTATACTGTATATTGTGTCCTTGCGGATTGATGTACGTAGGCCGTACTACACGCACCTTACGGATACGGTTTGGAGAACATAAAAGGAACATACTTAAGGGCTTTGATAAGCACTCTCTACCTCTTCATTTTCTAAATAAGCACAATCAGAACCCTTCTGGTCTGAGACTTTTCGGGTTAGAAACCATCAAAGTGGATGTGGATACTGGCCGTAGGTTCCGAAGGCTATGCAGAAGAGAGTCTTTTTGGATCCATTGTTTAGGGGCCCTGGTGCCAGGGGGCCTAAATGTAGGGTTGGATGTCCAGACCCTAATGTAATGGCCGTCTTAGTGTTTACTTTTTCCACCTATACCACTTGAGCATATGTCACAGTGCTCTGGGTGAGATACCAGTCCTATTCTTGCCTCGTCTGGTTAATTGTTAGCCATCAACCAATACCTCCACTCCCCGACATTCCCCTGTCTTGATCCATCCTTTTTTTTTTTTCTTGACCCTAAGTGCTGGGCGAGTGTATTTTCCACTGATAACGAGCATTCTTTAGCAAGGAATTATATGGCACCATGTCTAGTTTCACTTTCAATAATTACATTTACATTTTTATTTTCAATTGCATTTTTAATATAAACATTTCATGATTTTTTATGATTCTATTTTACATCTATTTATATAGCACATCCAAGTGTTTGCAACGAAATATTATTATTTTAGAGATATATATATTTGTATCAGGAATCATTTTGTTTTTATTTTGGTTTTTATATTAGCAAACCTTTGTATTATTTCTTATTGCCTGATACTGATTTATATATTATTTTACACTGGTTTTCTTTCCTAATATTGGCAATAAGTACTGTTTGCAATGTTATGTTTCGCTCCATGGTACTGTCAGACTGCTGCCTATCCACATCCTGTGTACCGCAATATTGTATTAGGTACACTAGCACGTCACTTCCGGCCGGATGTGTCGTCACGGAATGCCCGGGGTAAGCCGCTCTACCCACTTCCTGCTGAGCGTTCTCAGCATCTGAGCGTGCTTCCCTGTTTGGTCTCTGCCCTCCCCTTCCATCTGTCCCCTTGTCGCTCTCTCCTTTGGAGTGGGAATGACCGCAGGTGCTGCTGTGTGGGTCTTCGGGCGGCTGTGGCTCCCGGGCGTTTCCGGTCCCTGCTTTCTGGTGTCCACATGCAGGGAAAATGTGATGGAGGTGAATGGTGACACTCTCTATGGTAAATGTCATTTACTTCTTTACATTCTTAGAGGTTATGTTACTATTGATTATTCTCTATGGCACCATAGACACGTTTTCATATGTTATTGGAGTATTGTTTGTTGGTTTATTTATTTATTATTTTTTATTATCATATATATATATATTTTTTTTTTGTATACTACTAATTTCAATTCCCTTTTATTTTTGGCATTCCTGAGACCAATTGCTCTAATTAATTAATTGATCAACTAATTATACTAATTAATTGTTTGAGTATTGGCTAATTGCTTGAATCAGTTGCACCTGTGCACTAGCACATTTATCTTCGGATCTGACAGTCCAAGGTAGCTAAGCTCTGAAGAAGGGGGTACGCCCCCGAAACGCGTCAGATTTTATCCTGTTTTATCCTGCTCTATGCCTTGATTTTACTACGTTTTTATCTTCTGACTTATTGTGAGTACCCTCCGATATCGATTTTCAATTAAATCATTTTTTTTGGTAATGCACTAGGTGCATGAGCCTTCCTTTTTCTTGTTTTTCCAGTGATTTTCGGATTTCCCCGTCCGAGGAGGGCTGCACACATCGGTGTATATATATCAACCTTTGTCCATATGCTCTCTTGCCATCCAGAGGACCTTTTAGCGCTGGATTTCTATATTTCCACTTTGTATGTTAAACTGTACATTATGATTAACTGTACCTTATTAACTTATGGCTCTAGGAGTGCCCTGGGTTCAATGAGATGACAGGTCATTGTTTATCTTCCAAAATTCTCCACACTGCTACAAGTGCAACAGGGACCTTCCTCTTCTTGCACCATGGCCTCCTCCTCACCTACTCTGGGACAATTAAATTGAATTAGGAAGAACCTATCTGAGCTCTTCCAAATTCATTTTTGCAGGATCCGACTAATAAATGTCCAGCCACTGGAGCTTTAGCACTGTCAAGGAAGCCCATGGTCTGTGTGCTGTGATGGGTTTTAAAACATCCTTGCACAGCAATTACATGATAGGAGGGTGTGGCTGAGCGGCGCATGTAGGCAGACGTGTCCA
Source organism: Glandirana rugosa (assembly GCA_018402905.1). Lineage (NCBI taxonomy): Eukaryota > Metazoa > Chordata > Amphibia > Anura > Ranidae > Glandirana > Glandirana rugosa. The sequence continues at coordinate 347,668 of BLSH010095882.1, forward strand.
GGGCTTGCTCTGCCAAAAATTCTAATACATATCCTGCAGGCGCTCACTATCCACACCATGGGACTCCACAAAGCTGCCCGAGGGTCCCCGCTACCTGACTCAGCAAGCGAAAGACTGTCACTGGAACCAACATGTCTAAAAAGGCTATAGAGAAGAATCCTTCGCCCCTGGATGCAGGACAAGATAGCACGCTGTCCCAGCGCATGTCACAAGCACTGTACAAGGAGGCTGCAGAAAAGCTTTTCTCCCAGTCCCTGTCTAAGGAGAACTCCTCAATGGCTCAACAATCAGAGGATTTCTCAGGGGGCCAGTCTGGCAGACAACACAGTTCCTCTGGAAGATAGATCTGGGCATAATACAAGCTGGCACACAGTGAGTACTCCTACTGATCCCTTTACTAGGCCTCAGGCTCCAGCCATGGATACTGATGACCCAGAACCCACTTTTAAAGACATTCTGATGGCAGTGACATTCTGCAATACATCCATCACAGGCTTTGCTGATGAGATCAAGGGGGTTAAGGTGGAAATCTCCTATATAAGCCACAACATGCAAAAGCTAAGAGAACTCACTTTGGCCCTGGAGGGTAGGGTCAGCTCTTTAGAAGATGACATGACGCCATTACAGAGGGATGTGAAACATCAAGTACAGCTTTTTGCACATCACGCCACCTGCTTAGATGAGCTGGAAAATAGAATGCGTCACAATAATGTGCGAGGCATAGGCATCCCAGAACGTGCAGAGGGTAAAAATCCTATCCATTTTATTGAGCAATGGCTAATCTCTGTATTTGGAAAAGACTCCTTCTCACCCATGTTTGCGGTAAAACGGGCACACAGAGTGTTGTCCTGCCCCCTGCCACCAGGTAACCCGCCAAGTCCATTTCTCTTCAAGCTGTTAAATTATATAGACAGAGACACAATACTCTCTCAAGCACACACAAAAGGTGGCAATCTGGCCGTGGACAATTTGAAAGTCTCGCTTTTCCCAAACTTCTCAGCTGAATTACGTAATTTTGCACAATGTTTTTGTAAGTCAAGAAAAGGCTCAGTGATCTGAATTTGCAGTAAGCCATGTTGTACCCTGCACACTTGCGGGTTGTAGCGAGAGGCAAAATGCAGTTCGTTGATCACCCATCCACGGCAGTACAATGGCTGGACAGGGAAGAGAGGTCCCTCAGAACCGAGATGGCCCATTGACAAAATAACACCTGAAGGGAGTCGCCAATTTACACTACATCATTTGGGACATAGCCATAGTTCTCCTACGTTAAGGTGGATCAAACTGCTTCAAAACATTTTTTTCACTGTTGTATACACTGAACCCTAACTTGTGCCACAGTGAAACTCCGTACTGCCACCTAGGGTTTCCACTGTTCCCTCCTCATATGGAGTACCCAATTGTGAGGTTTGCACCAAAGTTTATGAACAATAAAGGCCCTGTTGGCCTACAAGGTTTTTTCTTCTCTATACCTGCCTCTGAACAATTCTCCTCTTGGACTACTGACTCATTAGACCAGCCACATACTGCGAAGACCCATCTTGTGCTAATGACTGGTAATGTACTGACACCCCTTTTAACCATGATCATTCCCAGGCTAAACAAGCTAAAGTGTCTACTTTAACCATCACCTTGTACTGAATTGTCTATTCTCGCTTCGGTCATCACCGAGGATCTTACTATACAACTGCTCCAATGGCTGTTAATGCTAGAATATTGTTGTGGGATGTCAGGGGACTAAATGATCCTGTAAAGCACGTGGCAGCTCTCCGGACATTTAAACAACTGAATGCAGAAATTGTGTGTTTCCAAGAGATACACCTGTCACCTGCTCATTCCTTTACTTTTTCTACAAGACACTTTAAACACCAATTCCACTCCACATACTCTGATTATTCAAGGGGGGGTGAGCATCCTAATCCAGCGAGGTGTTCCATTTTCTTGCTATGTGTCAAGTATAGACCTGGAAGGTTGATATGTTTTTTTTGATGTGTGCTATTTATGGAATTACATGTATAATAGCGGGGATTTATATACCTCCACCATTCTCATCCGAGGTCCTCAAATCCCTGGCAAACTTTCTGGTCCGGTTCCAAGATGTGCCCTTACTGGCAATAGGGGATTTTAATAATATTATGGATCCCATGTGGGAAAAATTCACAATAACTCCCTCTGCCAGATCAATGACTACTGGGCGTTCTCCCTTTGCTCAGTTGGTTGCGAAGCTCAGATTAAAGGATGTGTTAAGGGTAATCGCCCTGATGCTAGACAGTTCTCCTGTCATTCGGCTACATATGGGGGACTGTCCAGGATAAATATGGGTTTATGTACTGATAATATGTTGCTGTTGTTGCATTCCTCTGACTATGGGTGTAGAAATATATCTGATCATTCACCAGAACTCAGATTGAATAGGACTCCTACGCGCACATTGTGGAAATTTAACCCATTCTGGTTATCCCTCTTTCCCGACAGGGACCCAATTCCAGAACTGCTAGATACCTTTCTGCAGCATAATCTTGAATCTGCCTCCCTGGGTGTTGTATGGGACACCACTAAGGCGTACCTGCGAGGCCAATTCATTAAAATTATCTCAGCCATCAAAACCGACACCAAAGCTTGGGAGGTAACGGTGTGCTCTGAAGCCAAAAAAATGAGGACCAATATATTGGAAACCCAGATGACCATACCAGATGTGCCTGGTTGGAAGCCCAAACGATGTCCAAGCAACTAGCATTACAATTAGCAGGAAACAAACGTTTCTTTCTCAAACAGAAACATTTTGAAGAGGGAGAATCCACGGGGCTCATGTTGGTATTACTAGCAAGGTCCCAACAGACTTCCCCACTGAGATACGAGACCAAGAGGGCTCATAATATAGGCATGTGCCAGAAATACTTAAAACTTTTCACCTATTCTATGAAGATTTGTACTCTTCTAAAGTACAATCTTCTGAATCAGATATTATCAATTTCCTAGATGAGTATACACTACCCCGTTTGTCTAGATCTGATGCTGAAAAGTTACACACCCCGTTAACAGCTGAGGAACTGTCCCTTGCTCTCAAACATTCTCACAATTGTAGATCACCAAGAGCAGATGGACTTCCATCCAAGGTCTATAAAAAATATGCTAGCACACTGATACCCCTTCTATTGAAAGTATACAATGATGTCTTTCATACTGGGACCCTTCCCGTCTCTATGAATGAGGCCACTATAATAATGCTTTTCAAGCACAGGAAGGATGCCCAATTGCCAGATTCATATAGGCCAATCTCCTTGTTAACAACCGACGTGAAATTACTAGCAAAAATAATACCAACTAGATTAGCAAAAGTGGTAAACAAGCTAGTCCACAGGGACCAATCAGGTTTCATACCTACAAGATCCACTGCCCATAATCTTAGAAGGCTGTTCCTTAATTTGCAGGTCCCAGTAGGAAAATAGGGCTATCCTTTCCTTAGATGCCCCTAAGGCCTTCGATAGCGTCGAATGGCCTTACTTGTGAGCGGTACTGGAACGTATAGGCCTAGGGACAAATTTTATTAAATGGGTACAAATTTTGTATGCCAATCCCTCGGCCAGACTGAGGATAAATAGGGAGCTGTCAGAACCCTTTCCACTGCACAGGGGAACCAGGCAGGGGTGTCCTTTATCGCCCCTCCTGTTGGCCCTAGCACTAGAGCCGCTTGCAGAGAGAATATGAATGGATACCAATATAGTGGGGTTCAGACGTAACACGGGCACAGACGTGGTGACACCCTACTCTATCTAGGAGACACACAGGGTTCTCTGCAAAGAGTTATATCACTTATAGGGGAATTCGGTGCCCTCTCGGGCTTTTCCATTAACTGGGGTAAATCTGTTTTAATGCCCTTAGATGACTTTACTACCTCTCTACCAGACTGCGCCCAATCGGTGCAAATTGTTTTACAGTTCTGATACCTGGACATCTAGGTCTCTCCTGACCTCTCCCAGTATATTGCATTAAACCTGGTTCCCCTAATTGGGAAGTAGCAAGACAAGTGCACCTCCTGGTGCAAGTTGCCACTGTCGGTAGTAGGCAGAATAGATTTGATAAAAATGGTATGGGCCCCCAACTTCTTTACATTTTTCACAATGCACCAATTTGGATCCCACCTAAATGGTTTCTTCGCATAGACTTCCAAGTTAGAGAGTTAATATGGCGTACAAAAACTGCCCGCATCAGCCTAGACACATTACAAATGAGCAAGGACCAGGGTGGCCTGGCGGTCCCACATGCTAGAGCGTATAATTTAGCTGCCCAACTGCAACAAATGGGGGGCTGGGGAATCATTGATATGGAAGATCCTGTGTGTAAAATTCTTGCTCCCACAGGGTCTATCATGCCCACCCTTGCCTTTTTGTAAGCAGGATTTAGACATCTTGATTCCAGATTGCCAACAGTACACATGCTTCGCACATTGTGGACACACGTTAAAAGACAACTGGGCATACAAGGCTTTTTAACACAGACTCCGCTATAGCATAATAGCGACTACCCAGAGATCCTCAAATTAGAAGGCTTTCAAGAGTGGAGGGGCAGGAATAAATTATATAGCTCAACTATACAACGGACAAACGCTTAGGTCATTTATGGAACTACAAATGGAATTTGCCCTCCCCCGAAGTCACTTTTACAAATACTTACAATTAAGACACACCATCCAAACACAAGCTAGGACAGCTCAGCTTCAACTATGCAATCATCTTATATTTTGGGAGGTACTACTGGAAATATATAGGAAAGGCATGGTTTCTAGAGGATACTCCACCATCCTCAATACCCTCCAGAACCCCAGTGAACTGCCATGCAGGAAAGGCTGGGAAAGGGACATAGGGGATATAGATGGTGAAACATGGGAACTTTGCCTATTCTCAGCCCCTATGGTATCAGTGTCGGCATCTCATAAATTATCACACATGTACCTACTTCACAGGGCATATAGAACTCCAAACCAATTATTGAGATGCCCAAAATATGAATGGGATCATGGCGATCTTATCCACATGACATGGCGATGCCCCAAACTGGCCCGCTACTGGAAAGAGATACTGGATATGATCTCACAAGTCTATGTATTTCACATTCCAAGAACCCCAGTGGTATGTCTTTTGGGTGCCATGGAGGAGGAGCAACTAACCCCACAAAATCATACAGCAATAATTAGATTATTATATGCTGCACACAAATTAATTGCACAATATTGGATTTCCTCTAGAGTACCAACTACGTGTCAATGGATGGAAAAGGTGAATGCTATGCTGAAACATCCCCCAAAAATTTTACACAATGTGGCAACAATGGCTAGATGTCCCGGGCCTCACACCTACCCAATTGACCCAAGACAGACTGCTTGGGGGGTAATTTTCCTACTACTACGTTATACCACATGGCTAGGCCACTACACACCGAATTTATATGGTGAGTTTTGTGGTTTGGCTAGCTAATGGGTCACCCAATACTCAAATGTATAAACTGAAGAGAGGAAATAACATACCAGTCTCTTCCTGGTTATGCTTCTCTTCTTTCTCGTCTTCTCTTCATCTCTTTTCTTTCTGTTTATCTTTTTGGGATGAACCATTTGATTTACCCACTTTTTGTGATGTCAAGCCCTATAGGGTTGTGTTGGATATTCTAGGAATAGATGTAATTGCCAAAATAGAATGTTCTGTACGTGGCCTACTGTGTAATCCCTCTGAACCATGGGTTACAAACAATTTCATACAGTGAAGATTATCAAAAACTACAATAATACGTACCTTTCTGTAAGTTTGTAATATGTTGCTAACGGTACTCTTTTGCTGAATTCTGTATATTTTTGTTACTGGAAAATTAATAAATACTTTTACTGATTTTAAAAAAAAATTACATGATAGGAGGACAGCCATTGTGTATTTCCTTCATCCAAAGAGATGCTTGAATACAGTAGACATACTGAATCTAATTAATGAAGTAGCAACAACAGTTTCACAATTTGGTTCAGGTTTATTATTTAGAGAGAGTCTGTCACAGCTGATTTTCTTAATATAACAGTTTGGGGTCTTAAAAATTCCCTTTCTCTCTCCAAATTTAAAAAAAAAAAAATCACATTTAAAATAAACACAAATACATACCTATACATACATTGCCGGATTTCATCTGAGCACACTGTATTCTTTTTAATTTTAGAATGGTGATGTATGTGTGTAGGTTGGGAGGGACATATAAGGGCATATGAGCAGGCAATATCTTAACACACATAACAACTCAATGGGTAAAAAGATGGAGAAAAGCACCACCTAAAAATTGAGAGGCTCTATATTTACCTGTCCCAACACTTGCTCTTCAGATCTTTCCAAGAGCTTTGGCTCTGTTGCACACTGGGGTCCCATCCTCTGAGCCCTACATTACTGCTGTGGTGGGAGGAACCACAGCACACAGCAGGGAACCAAGCATTTAATACATGCAAATGTGTTGAATGTGAAGAGGTAATTTCCCTGCAAAAGAATAAGGATTGGTAAAATGGAAAGAGAGGCAACACATGTGAAGCCTCTTCTTTTGCAGGTGCATTTTGCTACACATGTTTACCTCTGCAGCAGAGCCACTTAAATACAACTGCATATAAAAGCCACAAAACAGCCCTTGGATGTTCAATGCACACTGCAAGTGGGGACACAACATATGCATTTAACAAGTGAGTACACTTTACCAAATAATTAAAAAAATTGTGTTTGCTAGCAGGGCCGTCTTAACAGCATCATGGGCCCCTGGGCAAAGTAAGGCCCTGGGGCCCCTACCAGCCTCCCCAATTTACACACCTACTCTCAAGAATTAAAGTATAAATAGTTGATATAATTAAACATATATATTTATTAGTGCTTTCAATAAAATACATTTTAAACTATAACAAAACATGCCATAAATGAAAGACTAATCAACATCAAGGGTACAGTACAGGTGGCGAGGCAGAAAGGCACAGTACAGGTTGGGGGTCAGGAGGGCACAATACTGGGATTAGGAGGGGCATAGTACAGATCCCAGGATGCTGCCCGGACACTGCCATCCCCGGAAAGCTTAGTAAAAATTGTGACTATCCCAGCAAATCTGGGACAGTTGGCAAGTACAATGTAATGCAAGATTACCATGTGGCCCCCATGCACCTGGAGCCCCTGGGCAGTGCCCATGCATTAAGAAGGCCCTGTTTGCTAGGTAAGAACAAAGTCCTCGTAGCAATTTCTCACTGGTTTGTGAATATCCTTTTAGCATATTAGGCCCAATAACGTTTTGTACATTTATATTATAAAGATCATTGCCACTGGTAAGCGAAGGATAATATATATCAGGAGACTAAGATTTTCCAGCTTACTCCAAAATATGTGAAATTATTTCCAGTAAATAAAAAATCTTTATGGTAAAGAGAAATGTGCTGCAAGAAAGAATGTAAATAAATTAATTTCTCTGTTCTTTTATCTGCAATTCTTTATACTGGTGACCTGAACTATCTTACAATCTTACACTATACTTTCATCCTCCTAGCGGTGCTTCGATTACATGGCTACCAGTACACAGATAATAAATATCTCCTTAGGGAGCTGGGGTTTACTGTAATATTATTGCAAAGCTGATGAGTCTGAGTTATGCTCTTTGGTTTTATTGCTGTGTAAAAGTACTGGTAGCCATGTAATCTAAGCACTGCTAGGAGGATGACAGTATAGTGTAAGATTGTAAGAAGTGAGCTGCTAGTTAATGCATGCTAAGATTTGTCTAAAAAAGCCTGCCTTTTTGTTTTTAGATTTAAAAATTACGCATTTACATTTCACAAATAGTTTAACACACGTCACAGTGAAAAATATTTTTTGCAGGATTTTTCTTTTCTCATCTTGTAAATATTTGACATCCTAGTGATTCTAAAAAAAAGTTTTAAAGATTTATTTCAGTTTCCTTTGCTTTTATTACCTTCACTATTCTCTGAGAAATTAATATTCACAACCTTATTTATTCAGTACCAACAATGGCAATTCTTGACAGCAGGGAAATGAAAAGGCAAGTAAGGCAAAATGACAAGATAATCTATTCTTTAACAAGTGTTTTATAAAACTGTCTATTTGAGTATATTATTCAATCCATTACAAATAATATCATGTATTGAGATGATGAGGGAAGGAATGGCTTGCCTGAAAAACATCCTCAGATGTGAAAAACAGCAAAAGGTTCATTCATCCATATCACACGGCATGTACAATTTTAAAAATGCATGACTCATTACAACAATTACCATTTAGTGATGTCTGAGTTATGCATATCACTTTCAAAGTGACCTACTTGGTGGTTTTGTCTGTTGTATTAAAATAGGGTTCTAGACCTAGTTACTTTAAAATTAAAACAGGTAATATTTTTAAAACATATCTAAACTCTAACAATAAACTTCTTTTATTTGGACTCCTTTGTTCTGTTAATTATACCATTGAACTTAGTTTGTTATATATATTTGATAAGCCACTGTTTCCTGCCGTAAGTGGTGTAGTGGGCGGCACAGTGGTGTAGTGGTTAGCACTTTTGCATAGCAGCAAAAGGGTCGCTGGTTCGAATCCCAACCACAACAATACCTGCTTGGAGTTTGCATGTTCTCCCTGTGCCTGCGTGGGTTTCCTCCAGGTACACCGGTTTACTCCCACACTCCAAAGACATGCTGGTAGGTTAATTAGATCCTGTCTAAATTGGCCCTAGTATGTGTTTGTATGAATGTGAGTTAGGGACCTTAGATTGTAAGCTCCTTGAGGGTAGGGACTGATGTGAATGTACAATGTATATGTAAAAGCGCTGCGTAAATTTATGGCGCTATATAAGTACCTGAAATAAATAATACAATAAATAAACTTCCTGTGGCTGTGCAGACTTAGTTAAAGTGATTGTAAATGATCACATTGCAAAACAATCCATTCAGTTTAAAATAGAAATAGAAATGAAAGGCAAAACATTTTTGTATAGATATAAAAAAACATTATTAATACCTGTGTTTTCCTGATGATTGGAGGGGAGCAGGCTGAGTTCCCAGCACAGCTATAGAACTGACAACGCTGTGCTCTCATTCTTAGTGGGGTCAATTTTTAAAAGGAAAGCAGAGGGACTGGCAGGAATGCCAGTGATTTCACACAAAGGAAGCAATTTAAAGAGAACAGGATACTATCTCATACATGTACATGGTATAGCAGGCACATATCAGGAATATAAAATGTTGGGGTAACAAACGCTTTAAAATGTAAGCTAAGTCAAAACCTAACTAAGCTTAAATTGATTACCATCCTTCTATTCGAAGTCTATTCTATCTACCCTGTAAAAAAGAAAGAAGTCTATACTTACCTATTCTGAGGTCGTTCCAGTGGTTCACATGATCGGGTCCCTGAACCAGCATCGTGGTAAAGGAGGGGCAGCTGACAATAGATGCTCCACAGTAGGCCTATGGGTGATGTCATCACATAGGCTCTGCAGCAGTGGCAATGCTATGGGGGTGGGGTGCGGTTCGCACCCATGTGACACCCACCAGAGGAGTGACACCAGGCCCAGACAGGCATCGGGTGCCACATTGAGAGAGGCACTGCGGCTCCCTCCTCTTCCTCCTTCCCTTCCGGGATCTCTGCTGTATCTCCTCAGCTCCGATGAGTGGGGCAGGCAGGGGAGGAGGGAGTGAGGCAGAGACAGACAGCCAGCTCTGGAGTCCCGCCTCCTTTAATTCACCTCACAGGGGCTCACCACTGTGGGCACCTGTCCTGTATGTCCTCCGGGAATCACCCACTCTATTATTGTGACAGGCAGGTGGGCACAGGTACTGCTTGTCACAATAACACAGCTAAAAGCCAATGGGGCCTAGGAGCAGGGACATGCATGTGGTCAGAGCCAGGCTGATCTGAGGTCTGTAAATGTAGGGGGATTAAACTACTGGGAGGGTTATATGGGGGAGTACAATGGGGGGATTATGCTGGGGTAGTTTACACTGGAGGGGGAATACACTGAGGGGGAGGGGGGTTTCACTGTTACATTGGGGGGATTTAAACTGGCCATTACATTGGGGGGGGATTTCACTGGGGGAGTTCCACATACACTGGGGGGATTACACTGCAGGGGATTACAATGGGGGGATTTATATGGGAGGAGTACAATGGGGGATTATGCTAGGTGATTTACACTTTATGCTGGGGGAGTTTACACTGGAGGGGGAATACACTGAAGGGTCCAGACGAAGATACGCTACTTCCATAGCAAAATGCGTTGACGTCAAGGATGACACGTGACGCCGAATGTGGAAGGCCTCGCTGTAGTGGGATGATGAGCCAGACTAAGGAGCAGCCCGCTGCCCTCAGGAATTGAGGGATTGTGCAACGCATGTCCCCTCCACCACGGAATATAATTTGGAGGCATCACATCTAAGGACACCCGAAAGGGCACGGAGGTGGAGTCTCTAAAGGGCGCTTCAGGTCCCTGGGAACGGTAAAGTACCATCCACGCTATACCCATCATACTTACATCAGATTTCTACATGCTGACTTAGTGCATATACAGTATCTCACAAAAGTGAATACACCCCTCAATTTTTTCTAAATATTTTATTATATCTTTTCATGTGACAACACTAAATAAATGACACTTTGCTACAATGTAAAGTACTGAGTGTACAGCTTGTATAATAGTGTAAATTGTAATAGTGTAAATTTGCTGTCCCCTCAAAATAATTCAACACACAGTCATTAATGTCTAAACTGCTGGCAACAAAAATGAGTACACCCCTAAGTGAAAATGTCCAAATTGGGCCCAAAGTGTTAATTATTTTGTGTGGCCACCATTATTTTCCAGCACTGCCTTAACCCTCTTGGGCATGGAGTTCACCAGAGTTTCACAGGTTGCCAGTGGAGTCCTCTTCCGCAGAGTTAGTGGATGTTAGAGACCTTGCGCTCCTCCACCTTCCGTTTGAGGATGCCCCACAGATGCTCAATAGGGTTTAGGTCTGGAGACATGCTTGGCCATCACCTTTACTCTCATCTTCTTTAGCAAGGCAGTGGCCATCTTAGAGGTGTGTTTGGGGTTATTATCATGTTGGAGTACTGCCCTGCGGCCCAGTCTCCGAAGGGAGGGGATCATGCTCTGCTTCAGTATGTCATGGTACATGTTGGCATTCATGGTTCTCTCAATGAACTGAAGCTCCCCTGTGGCAGCAGCACTCATGCAGCCCCAGACCATGACACTCCCACCACCATTCTTTACTGTAGCAAGACACACTTGTCTTTGTATTCCTCACCTGATTGCCACGATACATGCTTGACACCAAATAAGTGTATCTTTGTCTCATCAGACCACAGGACATGGTTCCAGTAATACATGTCCTTAGTTTGCTTGTCTTCAGCAAACTGTTTGTGGGTTTTCTTGCACATCATCTTTAGAAGAGGCTTCTTTCTGGGACGACAGCCATGCAGACCAATTTGATGCAGTGTGTGGCATATGGTCTGAGCACTGACAGGCTGACCCCCCACCCCTCCAACCTCTGCAGCAATGCTGGCAGCTCTCACACATCTATTTCCCAAAGACAACCTCTGGGTATGACGCTGAGCATGTGCACTCAACTTCTTTGGTTGGCCATGGTGAGGCCTGTTCTGAGTGGAACCTGTTCTGTTTAACCGCTGTATGGTCCTGGCCACTTTGCTTCAGCTCAGTTTGAGGGTCTTGGCAATCTTCTTATAGTCATCTTTATGTAGAGCAAAAATTATTTTTTTTTTTCAGATCCTCAGAGAGTTCTTTGCCATGAGTTGCCATGTTGAACTTCCAGTGAGCAGTATGAGAGAGTGAGAGTGATAACACCAAATTTAACACAACTGCTCCCCATACACACCTGAGACCTTGTAACACGAATGAGTCACAAGACACCAGGGAGGGAAAATGGCTAATTGGGCCCAATTTGGACATGTTCACTTAGTGGTGTACTCATTTTTGTTGCCAGCGGTTTAAACATTAATGGCTGTGTGTTGAGTTATTTTGAGGGGACAGCAAATTTACACTGTTATACAAGCTGTACACTCACTACTTTACATACTCTACTAGCAAAGTGACGTTTCTTCAGTGTTGTCACATCAAAAGATATAATAAAATATTTACAAAAATGTGAGGGGTGTACTCACTTTTGTGAGATACTGTATATACATAGACTTGACGGAAGGGTATACACTTGAGACCATATGCTAAACATACTTGCTGCTAACTAAAATCACTTCTTGCATTCAATATGCTGTTCCACTTTTCAGTATGACAAGTTCTGCCTTTGAGAGATTATTGACAGCGAGTAAATAGCTGCTTGGGATTCATCATCATCACCTATAAGTGTATGAACGGCAGGCCCTCCAGCAACAGGAATGCAATGACTTTTTACTATCTAATTAAGTGACAAATTATACTTCACCAGTGAACCAGGATGTCACACAGCCCCCAGTGATACTGTCTACCATTCCACCGTCACCGCGCTTGGCATTAACCAGCATATCCACATGCCACCCCCGTCCCGCTGAACAGGACCGTTGGATTTTCCTCCACCCCAATACTGTATGCCCACACCTTGAAGATTCACAGTGGGTTCACCATCACCCCTCCCTTAATCTGGAGAGGATATGCACACCTCACCAGCTGCCTTTACCCCTGGGGTGATGCACAAATTGCAACTTAAATGAAAGCAACATTTATTGCATGATATCCTCTCTACGCATCACGATCAGGCTTCCGGACGTCCGGTTTTTAAGTTTATGTGTTGTTATGTTACATGTGTGTCTTTGTCCAATGTCTGCTGGTAATGCACTGTATTATAGTGTTGTTATTGAAATTAATGACAATGAAAAACTGCACATTTGAGTAGGAGCATTGCACTTTAATAGTTTTATTGTTTGATATCAATAAAATACTTTTTTGAATAGATACTCCTCCAGCATTACCCTTTGTTACCAAAGTAACCTCTTTGTCCTCCCAATGACCTTCACTGGGATAAGTTGTATGCTGTTGTTAGGGTTACGGGACAACACCCCATTTGGTGAGTGGTCAGGGAGTACCCCCCAATTTTGTAGTGGACTTTTGTCATACCCGTCTTCTTTGCCTCGTTTGGTGTATTTATGCTGGGGGAGTTTACACTGGAGGGGGAATACACTGAGGGGGTTTTACACTGAAAGGGATTACACAATTAATGGTGGGGATATACACTGGGGGAATTACATTAGGGACATTACACTGGGGGGATTTACACTGGGAGGGGATATACTTTGGGGGTTTACACTGGGGACGTTACAATAGGGAGGTTTACACAGTGGGGATTTACACTGGGGGGGGCGATTTACATGGGGGAGAACAATAGGGGATTATGTTAGGGGGATTTATATGGGAGGGAATTACACTGAGGAGGAGTACTTAGGGGGATTATGCTGTGGGGTATTACACTGGGGGTATTTACACTATGGGGGATTACACTGGGGTGATTTACAATGGGGAGATTATGCTGGGGGAGTTTACACTGGAGGGTTAATACACTGAGGGGGTTTTACACTGGGGAGATTACACAATTAATTGTGGGGATTTACACTGGGGGGGATTACATTGGGGGCATTACACTGAGGGGGTTTACACTGGAGAGGGATACACTTTGGGGGTTTACACTGGGGAGATTACACTGTGGAGATTACAACAGGGAGATTTACACAGTGGGGATTTACACTGGGGGGTACTTTGGGTCATTCCATTGGAGGATTTACACGGGGGAGTACAATGGGGGGATTACGCCTGGGGGATTTACACTGGAGGGATTACACTATAGGGCAGTGTTCCCCAACCCCGTCCTCAAGGCCCACCAACAGGTCATGTTTTCAGGATTTCCATTGTTTTGCGG
>BLSH010095882.1:404033-416978 GCA_018402905.1 Glandirana rugosa
AGACTAACACCTGATCCATCTCTAATGATGATGACGAAACTCCCTGTCCAACGCCTAGAGTAGGACGTAATGTCTTGCTAGACTAAGACCTGATCCATCAGATGACGAAACTCCCTGTCTAACGTCTAGAGTAGGACGTAATGTCTTGCTAGACTAAGACCTCCCTCAAAGCAGTAGACTACCTAGTCCAGAATCAGATCGTTCTGTAATGCAGGATGAGATCCGCAACCTGTCCCTCAAAGCAGTAGTAGTAATCTCTACCTAGTCCACAATCAGATTGTTCTGTAATGCAGGATGAGATGTTATTAATCACGGACACCCCAAAGTTCGGTATGGACCCGAACTTTACAGTTCGGGTTCGCTCAACTCTAGTTATTGTATAAATATAGGTATCTGTAGATTAGCCACCAGAGGGAGCTCTCTGTGGCTTATTGGAATCTCACTGTCTGCGTTTAACCACTTGCTTACTGAGCACTTAACAACTTCACACCCAGACCAATTTTCAGCTTTCAGGGCTGTTGCATTTTGAATGACAATTGCGCGGTCATGTGATGCTGTACCCAAATGACATTTTTATCAATTTGTTCCCACACATGCAGCTTTCTTTTGGTGGCATTTGATCCCCTCTGGGGTTTTTTTTTGCGCTACAAATAAAAAAAAGACCGAAAATTTTGAAAAAAAGTTTTTCTTTGTTTCTGTCACAAAACCTTGTAAAGAAGTACATTTTCTCCATCACTGAGGGGCACTGATTAGGCTACACTGATGGGCACTGATGAGGCAGTACTGATTGGCACTGATGAGGTGGCACTGATGAGCACTGATGGTGAGGCACATATATATGCAGAACTGATAGGTGGCACTGATAAGCAGCACTGACAGGCAATGATAGGTGGCACTGATTATCGGCACTGATGGGCACTCACAGGCGGCACTGATAGGCACTCACAGGCAGCGCCGATGGGCACTGATAGTCATTCATAGGTGGCACTCATGGGCACTGATAAGTGGCATTGGGCACTGATAGGTGGCACTGATAGGTGGCAAGGGTGGGCACTGATGGGCGTCAATGATAAATGGAATTTTTTAGGACGTATTCCCTGGTGGTCCTGGGTGGCATCCAAGTTGGGCACTGAGTGCCATCCATGTTGGGCACTGTGCCCCTTACCTGGTGGTCTAGGGTGGGCTCCCTGGTGGTGAAGTTGGGCTTCCCTGGTAGTCTCCCTGGTGGTCCCTGGTTGGGCATTCCCTGGTGGTCCTGGGTGGTGATCCAACAGGGGGGCTGCATTGATAAACAATCAGTGCAGAACCCCCCTGCCAGGAGAGCAGCCGATCGGCTCTCCTCTACCTGCATCTGCAGATGTGAGTAGAGGAAAAGCCGATAAATGGCTCTTCCTGTTTACACTGTGATCAGCTTCCGATGGAAGCTCTTTACTGAGATCGATAATGCGGTGGGTGAGACTGACACACCGCACCACCGATCGCCGCGATGCGCGCCCCCGCGGGCGTGTGATTGCGGGTTATCCTGAGGACATCAATGGACGTCCAGTCAGGGTAACTGAACCACCGTCCGGCCGTCATTTGTTCATTGACTGGGCGGGAAGTGGTTAAACCCCTTCCTGCCCAGGCCAATTTTCAGCTTTCAGCACTTTCACTCTTTGAATGACAATTGTTCGGCCATGCAACACTTTACCCAAATGAATTTTTTATCATTTATTTCTCACAAATAGAGCTTTCTTTTGGTGGTATTTAATCACTGCTGTTTTTTTTTTTTTATCTTTTCTTAAAAAAACAAAAATAGACCAAAAAGTTTGAAAAAACAAAAAACAACACAGTTTTATAGTTTGCTATAAAATTTTGTAAACAGGTACTGATAAGGCAGCACTGATGGACACTGATAGGTGGCACTGATGAAGCAGCACTGGTGGGCACTGATAGGTGGCACTGATGGGCGGCACTGAGGGGCATTGATAGGTGGCACTGCAGGGCATTGATAGGTGGCACTGAAGGGCACTGATAGGTGGCACTGTTTGGCAGCACTGATGGGCATTGATAGGTGGCACTGGTGGGCACTGATATGTACTTGCAGGTGGCACTGGTGGGCACAGATGAGGCTACGGAGGCTCTCCCTGTTCAGGACCGATGTACCTTTGACAGAAGCCGGTGATCGGCTTTATTTTCCCTCCTCACGCTGTCATTACATGGTCAGCTGTCAGTTGTCATTGACTCTGTGATCACAGAGTGCGCTGCACACACCCCGCAGGGGGTGCGCAGGCAGCTCATGCATGGGAGGACACTGTAGCCATCTTTCGGCTATAGCACAGGCGGGATGTAGTTAAAATGTAAGACAGGGCAAAATTTACAAAAGAAAAAAAAAAAAGGTTAAATGTTTTATCCCTTTAAACATTTTTTCAATGAACACAAGAACGATTTCCAGAATTGTGACAAAATTGGGTTCTATAAAGCATTTGTTTAGCCCCAGTACATGAAAGTAAGGTTTATAGTATAACGTATATTACAAAATTTACAGTTTTATGCAAATTAATTGATGCAAAAATGAATACACCCCGCAACAAAAACTACTAAATCGAGTATTTTGTATGACCTCCATGATTTGTAAGGACAGCACCAAGTCTTCTAGGCATAGAATGAACAAGTTGGTAACATATTGCAACATTTTTTGTATCGCTTTTGCTACAGTATTCTGACTGATAAGTAAAGCTTTGGCGATCTTCTTATAGCCTTCACCTTTCTGGTGTAAAGAAATTATTTTCTTTCTCAGGCCTTGTGACATTTCTCTTCCATGTGGTGCCATTGCTGACAGCATGAAATAGGAAGGGGTTTTTCTTGTTACGTAACACCCTTTTATAATCAACTATCTGCTGGACACCTTTTTAATGAATAGACTCACCAGAAGTTGAATTCTTGTTAATTAGGATTTTGTTGTCTATAATTTATCTTTGCTCCTAAGGCCCCTTTCACACGGCCGTGTCTGTGTGCGGGTCCGTTTTTGCTGTTCCCCGCTGAGCCGGCGGATGACAGATCCATCTCTGCACAGTGAGTGGAGACAGATTTGTCAGAGTGCCGCTCTCCTCTATTGGAAATCAGATGAAAATGGACCGTCTATCCGTTTTCATCCCAGACGGAAGGAAAAATAGGGTTTCCATCCGTCAGACTTTACGGTGCACGGATCAGAGAGCGGCGGATGTTAGCGGACATGTTACCGCTGACATCCGTCGCTCCATAGATGAGAATGTAGCGTCCATTCAGGTCCGCCTGAAAAACGGACAGGCAGACCTGAACGGAATGCCCATGTGAAAGAGGCTAAGGCTCTCGTTGGAGTTTATTTATTTTTGCAACATGGTCTTGAATGAATTTGTATAATGTGATCTGGCAGTTAGAGATGTTTTGAAAGGAGAGGCCCTCTCTTTTGGCAGTTGCAAATGGTGGCAGTATACATTTTTTATGTTGCACGACATTTGCACAACTGTTTATCAAACACATATCTTCAGAAAATGAACATGTCAAATCTTAAAGTTGTATGAGCCTGTGAAGTTGTGAAAAAATATGGTACTCAAATACTCACATAGATGAGTGGTTACAGGTTATTTGGAATTAACCATGAATTGGCCTTAGAATTACTGCTCTCACTTCTGAATGTTCACAGTGATACCTTACTTGTGTAGCCCAATTTAGGTATACAAATGTTATAAATTGAGTTGCAGTTCAGTGAGTAAAATAAGTATTTGATCCCTAAGCAAAACGTGACTTAGAACTTGATGGAGAAACCCTTGTTGGCAAGCACAGAGGTAAGACGTTATCTGTAGTTAGTCACCAGGTTTTCACACATCTCAGGAGGGATTTTGGTCCACTCTTTTTTACAGATCTTCTCTAAATCCTTGAGGTTTCTTGGTTGTCACTTGGCAACTTGAAGTTTCAGCTCCCTCCATAAATTTTCTATAAGATGAAGGTCTGGAGACTGGCTAGGCTACTCCATGACCTTAATGTGCTTTTTCATGAGCTACTCCTTTGTTGCCTTGGCAGTATGTTTTATGTCATGGTCATGCTGATAGACCCATCCATGACCAATCTTCAGTGTTCTGGAAAGAAGGTTCTCAAAGATTTTACAATACATGGCCCCATGCATTGGCCCTTCAATGCGCCAAATTCGGTCTCTACCTTAGAGAGAAACAGCCCCAAAGCATCATGTTTCCACCTCCGTGCTTGACTGTAGGGATGGTGCTCTTAGGGTCATAGTCAGCATTTTTCTTCCTCCAAATATGGCGAGTCCCTCTCCTCAGGAAGGCACATGTACAGTCATGCCAATGAACATCTAAATGATTCAGAGAAGGATTGCTGTGGTCAGATGAGACCAAAATTGAGCTCTTTGGCGTTAACTTGACTCGCATGTTTGGAGGAAGAAAAATGCTGACTATGACCATAAGAACACCATCCCTACAGTCAAGCATGGATGTGGAAACATAATTCTTTGGGGCTGCTTTTCTGCTATAGGTACAGGCTGACTTTGCCACATTGAGGGGCCAATGGACGGGCCATGTATTGTAAAATCTTGAATGAGAACCTTCTTCCCTCAGCCATAACACTGAAGATGTGTCGCAAATGGATCTTCCAGCATTACAATGACCCAAAACACACCACCAAGGCAACAAAGGAGTGACTCAAGAAGTAGCACATTGAGGTCATGGTGTGGCCTAGTCAGTCTCCAGACCTTAATCCTATAGAAAATTTATGGAGGGAGCTGAAACTTTGAGTATTTAGAGAAGATCTGTAAAGAGTAGTAGACCAAAATCTCTCCTGAGATGTGTTCAAACCTTGTCACCAACTACAAGAAACGTCTTACTTCTGTGCTTGCCAACAAGGGTTTCTCCACCAAGTATTAAGTCACGTTTTGCTTGGGGATCAAATACTTATTTTACTCACTGAACGGCAACTTAATTTATAGCATTTGTTTTATGTGTTTTTTTCTGGATTTTTGGTTGATATTCTGTCTCTATCATTTAAAATACACCTTTGATAAAAATTATAGACATCTTAATTTCTTTGTAAGTGGGCAAACTTACAAAATCTGCAGGGGATCAAATAATTTTTTTCCCCACTGTATGTTGCAGGGAGTAAAAAAAGTGGTTTCTCACTACAAGAACTCGGTAAAAGAAAAATATAATTCTGGAACATGCATTGAAGATGAAGGGGGGAGGTTTAAGGTTAAATTTGAGAAAAGCCTGGATATAGCCTTTAACAATTCTCAAATCTCAGCCACATGGGAGGTGCATTGTTTCAGTGGGTTGGCAGGCAGATACACTTGCATTCTGAGAAGGAGCAGTAAAGCACATGTACTGCATAACAATGCAAAACAAGAGGCAAAGCCTACATATGTAATAAGCATAGTTTGCTTTTATCATATATAATAATTTATTTTATTTATTTCAGATACTTATATAGCGCTGTCAATTTACGTAATTTTACATATACAGTCTATTGTACATTCACATCAGTCCCTACCCTCAAGAAGCTTACAATCTAAGGTCCCTAACTCACACATACATATACTAGGGCCAATTTAGACAGGATCTAATTTACCTAACAGCATGTCTTTGGAGTGTGGGAGGAAACTGGAGTACCCGGAGGAATCCGACACAGACACAGGGAGAACATGCAAACTCCAGGCAGGTAGTGTCGTGGTTGGGATTCGAACCAGTGACCCTTTTGCCGCCAGGCAAAAGTGCTAGCCACCACACCACTGTGTCGCTCCTATAATAAGAATCTATACATAGAAACAAGGTTATCACAACATTAAAGGAGAAGTATAGCCAAAGCTTGTTTGGATCACAGGAGTGCAATTCATTTTGCACTCCTGTAAACAGTTTTCTGCAGAGAGCGCTCTACTGACGTCACCAATGTCAGTCTAGGCACCGCGTCTTCCCGACCACAGAGTTTGGATCCGCCAGGTGCCTGAACTGACACCCTGCTTAGTCTCTCAGTGAGCCACTGAGAGACTGAGTTGGCCACTCCCTGCCACTCCACAGCCCAGTGCTACAGTGAATGAGGAGGGAGCAGAGTGGAGAGCTGTGACTGACAGTCAGCAGCTCTCTGCTCAGGGAGCTGTGAGAATGGAGCCATCGGCGGTGTTAAATCACTCGGTTCTCAGTGTAGAAGCGCTGGGGGACAGATGCAGCATCGGACCGATGCTGCATTCACCTAGGTAAATATGAAACTGCAAAAAAAAAAAAAAAGAATCTTTACTTCTCTTTTAATAACATTTTTTACATCAAGCCCATCCCTTTTACATGCTGTATATTAAAAAAGAACTGTAAAATTGTACATTTTCTTTAAAGTATGTTCAGTCAACATCATATTTTTATAATTGATAATCACCAGTATGCAAAGAAGAACTAGAACATCTAGTTTGAAGGCGTAAAAAGTATTAAAATGAGAGCATTAGGGGGAAAAAGTTCATAGTAGTTGTGTTCTTTTTATGCCTCTAGAAAGAGATGTAAGAAGGTATTTGCCTGAAAACATCTCATGGATTGAAATAGGATTGATTTTGCACAGAACACACAGCTTTTGGCTTTACATCAAAGACTTCTACCTCCCTACCTCAGAATCCATGGATTGGCTGTAAGTAGGAGTTCAAAATACAGCTTTAACAGATTTTCAGGCAATTCTATGAAATTATGTACATCTTAAACTGATGTCTCAAAAATAATAAGCTCAACTTTTCAGAAAAGAATGAACATAATCACCTTCTAAAAATGTTTAGTTCTTTTACATAAAACTATACCAAAGTCCTTGTTAATTATATGCTGAATTATATAATAAATTAACATTTATATATATCAAAAACTTTTTTTGATAGAGTAGGGAAGGGTGAAAAATCAGCTTTGCTGTCTGTGTTGCACTCAGGATATTTCCCTTCCATTCGTGATCTGGAAACTCAACAGCACGGGAGAAGAAACCTCTACAAAACAATGCTAGCCATAAATGCAAAGATTTCTCTCGTTCATCCCACATGTATGACCAGCTAAAGGGAAATTCCTGTTTTTGACAGTTGAAAGACCTCCAGTTCCAGTGACACTCTAAGAGGTTGGTTTTCCCATCATAATCTATCTCAGTATCAATGTTAACCAGAACAAAAAAGATAAGGTGAATATGCACTTCAGTAACATGCAGGTCCTGATTTTTTGAAAGGGCACAGTGGCCCGAGTCCAACATTGCAAAACTACCAGAAAAGACCTACATTTCACCTGTTGATACCAGCCTGATGTGCCGTGGCAGAAGGGAATGAAAGGTGCTGCAGGTATGGTATGTGTAGGTATCGCTGGGTGGTTTTTAAAGGGACATAGACATTTTACATCAGTTATGTCAGCTTTTATAGATGAGACAAGCATTACAGATGCAGGGTAGATGCAATAAAAACAAAAAAGCATATGCATGTATGTGTACATATGCATGTGTCAGCTTTTGAATCATGTGACCTAAACATATGGTAGGCCACATGACCTGCAGCAGCTCTACATTGTAGGTATCATTAGAACAGTTTTCT
Source organism: Glandirana rugosa (assembly GCA_018402905.1). Classification (NCBI taxonomy): domain Eukaryota; kingdom Metazoa; phylum Chordata; class Amphibia; order Anura; family Ranidae; genus Glandirana; species Glandirana rugosa. Next base: position 411,592 of record BLSH010095882.1, read on the forward strand.
TTTTAAGTACTGTGTTTATGTCAGCACTCTAGTGCAACAGTCTAAGGCTTTAAGAGCCTTAGACTGTTGCACTAGAGTGCTGACATAAACTTACTTAAAAGTTGTAAAGAAGGAAGGCTTTTTACCTTAATGTGTACTCTGCAATAAGACATAAAAAACCTCCCAAGATTAGCTCCCCACAGCCCCCCTAAATACCTACCTAATCCCAACCTTGATCCAACGCTGTGCCTGAGAGCAGCATCACTGCTCTCTCTCTTCACTGGACATGGAAGCAGCAGCAGGAGACATTGGCTCCTGCAGTCAATCAAATCCTACGAGTAGGGAGCGGGGGTAGGGCCAAGCCACACTATGTGTATATATAGACACACAGAGCTCGGCTCAAGAGCAAGTCGCACTTCTGCCCCCCAGACACCCTCTGCAAGCGCTTTCTAATGGGCAGACACTGAAGAGCTAAGGGCTGCTCTCTGCAATACTATTGTATACAGCAGGTTTGTATAATGTGTTTGTTATTAAAGAAAAAAAAATAGCCTTTAGTAACCCTTTACATTTGCTTTACCCTTGCGTTGCAGTTCTATGTGTTTGTGTTTAATGTATGCATGACTGCATTGGAGAAAACCATGCAGATATCCCTTTCTTCAACTTTATTTCAGGATGAAGCAACAGCAGCAAGTCAAAACAATTCAACTTTGGTCTACTGTTGCCATAGAAAATGATTCCCAGCATGTAGTCAAATTGATCTGTTGCCTGACAGTGCCTGCCTCAGTTCAGCACCCATATCACTCAGCAGAACCAGGACCAGCAGAAAAGTTTCTGTTGCTACTCAGGTAAGTAACCACTGATACTAATGATTCCTCTAGTTGCCTGTAAAAGGCTACCAATATTATTTGGAGGGGGGACATTCTTGCTTCCACTGACCAAAAATATAAGAGGGGGCTACATTGAACATCAATGTTAAAAGGAAACTTTTTCACTCACTTCTACATTTTCCAAAATATACAGCAGACCACCAATGTAGGGGGACCATTATCACTGGCTATTAATGTAACAGGCAATTACACACTAATCACCAATGTATTAAGGGCATTCACACTGACCAATAATGTAATAGGGGTATCTTGTGTGGGGGTGCAAAGACTGGATAATCTCCTCAAGCATATGGGTGCTTTAAAAATGTTCTATGGTGGTAAGTACTGTATATGTATACTGTATCTCACAAAAGTGAGTACACCCCTCACATTTTTGTAAATATTTTATTATAACTTTTCATGTGACAGCTGTAGAAATTACACTTTGCTACAATGTAAAGTAGTGAGTGTACAGCTTGTATAACAGTGTAAATTTGCTGTGCCCTTTAAGTGAAAGTGTCCAAATTGGGCCCAATTAGTCATTTTCCCTCCCTGGTGTCATGTGACTTGTTAGTGTTACAAGGTCTCAGGTGTGAATGGGGAGCAGGTGTGTTAAATTTGGTGTTATCGCTCTCACTCTCTCATACTGGTCACTGGAAGTTCAACATGGCACCTCAAGAACTTTCTGAGGATCTGAAAAATATATTTTTTGCTCTACATAAAGATGGCCTAGGTTATAAGAAGATTGCCAAGACCCTGAAACTTAGCTGCAGAACAGTGGCCAAGACCACATGGCGGTTTAACAAGACAGGCTCCACTCAGAACAGGCCTCGCCATGGTCGACCAAAGAAGTTGAGTGCATGTGCTCAGCGTCATATCCAGAGGATGTCTTTGGGAAATAGACGTATGAGTGGTGCCAGCATTGCTGCAGAGGTTGACAGGGTGGGGGATCAGCCTGTCAGTGCTCAGACCATACGCCGCACACTGCATCAAATTGGTCTGCATGGCTGTCGTCCCAGAAGAAAGCCTCTTCTAAAGATAATGCACAAGAAAGCCCGCAAACAGTTTGCTGAAGGCAAGCAAGCTAAGGACATGGATTACTGGAACCATGTTCTGTGGTCTGATGAGACCAAGATAAACTTTTTTGGTTCAGATGGTGTTAAGCTTGTGTGGCGGCAACCAGGTGAGGAGTACAAAGAGAAGTGTGTCTTGCCTACAGTCAAGCATGGTGGTGGGAGTGTCATGGTTTGGGGCTGCATGAGTGCTGCCAGCACTGGAGAGATACAGTTCATTGAGGGAACCATGAATGTCAACATGTACTATGACATACTGAAGCAGGGCATGATCCCCTCGCTTCAGAGACTGGGCCGCAGGGCAGTATTCCAACATGTTAACGACTCCAAACAGACCTCCAAGACACTGCCTTGCTAAAGAAGCTGAGGGTAAAGGTGATGGACTGGCCAAGCATGTCTCCAGACCTAAACCCTATTGAGCATCTGCGGGGCATCCTCAAAGGTGGAGGAGTGCACGGTCTCTAACATCCACCAGCTCTGTGATGTTGCCATTGAGGACTGGAAGAGGAGTCCAGTGGCAACCTGTGAAGCTCTGGTGAACTCCATGCCCAAGAGGGTTAATGCAGTGCTGGAAAATAATGGTGGCCACACAAAATATTGACACTTTGGGGCCAATTTGGACTTTTTCACTTAGGGGTGTACTCACTTTTGTTGCCAGCGGTTTAGACATTAATGGCTGTGTGTTGATTTATTTGAAGGGGACGGCAAATTTACACTGTTATACAAGCTGTACACTTACTACTTTAAATTGTAGCAAAGTGTCATTTCTTCAGTGTGGTCACATGAAAAGCTATATTAAAATATATTACAAAAATGTGAGGGGTGTGCTCACTTTTGTGAGATGCTGTATATACTGTATATATTTATTGTAGCAGTGGGACCCCGTGCTTCTCAGAATATGGGTGTTTTACACCAGATTTTTTGAGCGGCCATCACACTGATTGCACAGATGTGTGCTGGGCTATTAGTTGTGACCTGACTATGGCTCAGGGCTCCACCCAACAGACAAGTCTGTGCATTGGAGTCAGGAGGACTCCAATCCTCTGCATGAGTCAGAGGGGCTGCATGAGACAGCCAGTAGTGTGTATGTCTGCAGGAGGCAGATTTAGTCTGTGACAGAGCAGTAAGGAGCTGATCATGATTAAGCTATGAGAAAGCTTGACTCTAAGGAACTGTGAGGAGCAGACCTAAGGCCTAAGCTTTAGGCCTGAAGTAGCCATGTGTCAAGAGAGTAAGCCAGGAGGCTAAAGATTCTGATGCAAGTTACAGTAATAGTACAAAAATGGGCTACCATGCCTTTAAAAATACAGTTTTGGACTGGCACAACTTAGGCCTCATACACACGGGCGTATCTAAAAAAATAAACAAAACGTCGGGTCCGACGTCAAGGAAAAAAAGTTGACGTTTTTCGGCGTTATGCATTGGCGTTTTTGAGCGTTAGTGAGCGTCGGCGTCAATAGGCGTTTTTTTTAAAAAAATCATCCCTCTGCTATTTTTCAACCTAAAAATGTCGGCGTCAAAAAACGCCGGAAAACGCCGGTACAATATTAGGTGGCGTTTGTTGGCGTTAGTTGGCGTTTGTTGGCATATTGTGGCGTCGGCGTCAAAAAACGTCAAAACATTACAGCCTCAGAACGCGATGGCCATGGGTTCTACTTTCTGCTCACTAACGCCGACGCCACCTACAGCTCAGAAACGCCGACGTTTTTATGGGGCCATTGACTAACATGGAGAGCTGCAAAAAACGCCAGAAAACGCCGGCGTCAAAAAACGTCCGTGTGTATGAGGCCTTAATGAAAACGCACCTACCAGTCTAATCACCCTAATCTAGCAATATATATATACTGTATATAATGGCAGCTGGTGCTCTATTTTTGGGGGGGGCAGCAAACAAAACAAACTACCTCCCGTTCGTTCGGTCAAACCCCCCCCCGTCGCTCACCCGTCCGCCCATCAGCCCCGCACTTACCCCATCCAGGTCGCGGGCAACTTTGGTGGATTCCCCCTGCGTCTCCCCCTCAACATCTTCCCCCTGCTCCCGGCTAATATGGTAGCCCACCCCTTTTTGAAGCCAAGTAGAGCCTAATCACGTGCTTTCAAGAAAAGAAAATTGAAATCCATGCGTCCGGTGCCCTGCATGTAGATTATGGGTCGGGCGCATGGATTAGGGGAGCGGCACCCCTGCCCCCTAATGAAGCGGCCTCCACTGTGTGTATATATATATATATATATATATATATATAGATATAGATCTATATCTAGATATAGATCTATCTATCTATCTATCTATCTATCTATCTATCTATCTATCTATCTATATATATATAGAGTTATTTCAGCAGCTCAAACAACATACTGCTTTTTCAAAAGGGTGTTTCAGTTTTCTCACATGCTTTCAAGCAACAATCGTGCTAAAACTAAAATGCTGGTAATCACACTAAGGCCCAAAGAGATACAACACAAATTACACACCAAGGACCCATCTTCTACAGTGGAAGGCCCCGAATCTCTTTGAGTAGCATAAAATATTGTAAAATTATACAAATACTGATTTATCGCTGAGGTGCAGGAGCACATCATGTATCATGAACAAGTGAATATTTCTGGTGCTAACTGATCCAGAATGAACATAAATGAAGTGCCATCTTGCTTAAAGTGTAATTAAACCCAGATCATAAAAAACTATCAATAAACACTGTATTGCATGCTGTTCATACACACTCCTGCTGTTTTCTATCTCCCCCTTCTGTTTACGTCCCCAATGCAGGTAGGGATTTTTCAGAGCAGTTTGTCAACTCTGCACATGATCTTTTTTCAGTGAGTTTCTATGCTCAGCATTTCCTCCTTGATCGCATCTGAGCAGCCCATGTGACTATAGAGTCACAATTGTGGGCATTTACACAGTGGTAAATGACAACCCATGCCACCCCTCCTCCTCCATGCCCACTAATCAGCTAAACAAAATGGGTGGGACATTACATGTAGATTGATGGGGGCTTTACCTCCCTCTTATTCTAAGACACAGGCTAGAAGGGTGTGACACAGCTTGTGACTGGCAGAAAACCACCCACACCATGTTATTGCCAAAAAATAATAAGGATTTAATTTCAAACATATATTTGTATGACAATTTAAAACAGTTTTAAAAACCGTTATTGTACCACACCCACCAAAAGACGGTCAGTGTTCGACACAGTGTGGGAAGATCGGACACAGAATCTTATTCTCCCTCCATTTCGGGGGTAGTTAGATGTACATTACAGGGTGGGTAAAACAAATCGACTAATCACCCGTACCTCCTCCTCCCCACCGTACCCAACAGTAAATGGTGACACATTTACGGGTGTTAACACTGAGATATCAGTGTACCCGACGAGTCTACGCTAGTTCCTCCTTTACGACTCGTATCTTTGAGTGACTTTTTTCTAGTACACGTCTCAACTGTTTGACGAGACTTTTTAGGGATGGA
>BLSH010095882.1:423648-435392 GCA_018402905.1 Glandirana rugosa
ACAAATATATATATATATATATCTCGGTCTAACATGATTATAATAGACTTGTTGCTTTTAATGGCTGACATTTTAAGGTTTCAGTCATAGGCTTTGTGTCCCAGTAGACAACAATGCTTTGCAGGGAGAAGAAACAGCCAGGTCATTGCTCTGTGTACAGAGTCCAGTGTGTTTGTAAACACAGGACTCTGTTCTGTGATTGGCTACAGCTGATCAGCAGGTCCACAGCCAAAATCATTGACCGGGACCTGCTGACAAAACTGTGCTGTAGCCAGTACGTATGCACGCCCCAAAATTGGGAGATGTACAATTATATGATCCAGCTTGGCTGTGTCACCCACCTGCAGTAAATGTACTGTGGGTGGGCAGGAAGCAGGCAAATCAAACAGTGCAGTGTCCAAGGATACACAGGGCCATTCAAACAGGCAAAGGTGCTTCAAGTGTTAACAAGTGTGCTTCTTCTTAGCAGTTTCTACATGTGCAAAAAGAAACACCCAGGAAAGTGCCCTTCTGATGCCATCTAGTGCCATTCAAATTGTTCACCTTGTAGACCCCTTAAATTATAAGGGGTATATTTACACTTGATTAACATATAACTGAAATCAGTTCATTATCAGGTTGAAATGGAATGAAGTTCAGTGGAGATTAATGGGTAAATACCAGATAGCCCCAAAAGGTAACATCACTCAAGAAAGGGAGCAGAAACCGCAAAAAAGTGCTCGCTATTAATATTAATTAAATGTACAGTGCCTTGAAATAGTATTCATACCTTCTGAAATTTTCCACATTTTGTCATGTTACAACCAAAAATGTAAATGTATTTTAATGGGATTTTATGTGATGGACCAACACAAAGTGGCACATAATTGTGAAGTGGAAGGAAAACGATAAATGGTTTTCAACATTTTTTACAAATACATGTGTGAAAAGTGTGACGTGCATTTGTATTCAGCCCCCCTGAGTCAATACTTTGTAGAACCCCCTTTCGCTGCAGTTACAGCTTCAGGTCTTTTTGGGGGGGGTCTCTACCAGCTTTGCACATCTAGAGAGTGACATTTTTGCCCACTCTTCTTTGCAAAATAGCTCAAGCTCTATCAGATTGGATGTAGAGTGTCTGCGAACAGTAATTTTCAAGTCTTGCCACAAATTCTCAATTGGATTTAGGTCTGGATTTTGACTGGGCCATTTTAACACATGAATATGCTTTGATCTAAATCATTCCATTGTAACTCTGGCTGTAAGTTTAGGGTCGTTGTCCTGCTGGAATGTGAACCTCCACCCGTCTCACGTCTTCTGCAGACTAACAGGTTTTCTTCTAAGATCACCCTGTATTTGGCTCCATCCATCTTCCCATCAACTCTGACCAGCTTCCCTGTCCCTGCTGAAGAAAAGCATCCCAACATGATGCTGCCACCACCATGTTTCATGGTGGGATGGTGTGTTCAGGGTGATGTACAGTGTCAGTTCTCCGCCACACATAGCGTTTTGCTTTTAGGCCCAAAAGTTTAATTTTGGTCTCATCTGACCAGAGTACCTTCTTCCACATGTTTGCTGTGTCCCTCACATGGGTTCTCGCAAACTGCAAACGGGACTTCTTATGGCTTTCTTTCAACAATGTCATTATTCTTGCCACTCTTTCATAAGGGCCACATTTGTGGAGTGCATGACTAATAGTTGTCCTGTGGACAGATTCTCCCACCTGAGCTGTGGATCTCTGCAGCTCCTCCAGAGTTACCATGGGCCTCTTGGCTGCTTTTATGATTAATGCTCTCCTTGCCCAGCCTGTCAGTTGAGGTGGACAGCCATGTCTTGGTAGGTTTGCAGTCGTGCCATACCCTTTCCATTTTCAGATGATGGATTGAACAGTGCTCTGTCTAACAAACCTTTCAGAGCTTCACAGAACAGCTGTATTTATACTGAGATTACATTACACACAGGTGGACTCTATTTAGTAATTAGGTGACTTTTGAAGCAATTGGTTCCACTAGATTTTAGTTTTCAGGTTAGGTATCAGAGTAATGGGGCTGAATACAAATGCACGCCACACTTTTCACATATTTATTTGTAAATGCATTTAGAAAACCATTTATCATTTTCCTTCCACTTCACAATTATGTGCCACTTTGTGTTGGTCTATCATATAAAATCCCAATAAAATACATTTACGTTTTTGGTTTTAACATGACAAAATGTGGAAAATTTCAAGGGGTATGAATACTTTTTCAAGGCACTGTATATGTGTAACACTCGGCGTTATAACTGTAATTATTCAGGCAACAAAGAATCAGCAGTATAGTCAGTCGTGTGATGTATTCCAAAGATCAAGCCCCTCACTGGAGAGATCTCTAACAGTTCATTCTGGTCAGTGTGATGACATCGTTGCGCTCCACCTTTTCGCGTTATGTCCCCACTGCAATCTTAGCTGACACAGACAACAGTATCCTTTCTGGACACAGGGGAAGGATGCAGCCTTTTTCCTCTCTAAGATCGTTCCTCTCCTTCTGTATACCAGATTCCCTTACAGAATATACCTCTGATATCCCCCACACAAGCCCCCTCCCCTCTGTACCTATCTCATATAAGTAAATTGTAGTGGCCATTTTGGGGTGGTGCGAAGTCCAATGAGCTACAAGCTGTCAAGAAGAATGAGCTCTAGTAGCAGGAAACATTTTGTGTTAAATAGTAAACAACTATCGGCACAAAAGCTAGTGAAAATGTCCATTTTAAAAAGTGAAACATTTCTGCAATACAAGTACACCATAGGCTGCATAGCAATGACTATGAGGTAGATACATGTTGGGAACAGAAATAGGTTCATTTGGTTGCCTGGGTCTCTCACTGTTTATACCCACCTTCCCTTCTCTTCTCTGCTGTCCTGTTCACCTACAGAATTAGATTGTCTTAGTCTGTAGGGTTCAATATTGAGTTGGCCCACCCTTTGCAGGTATAACAGCTTCAACCCTTTTGGGTAGGCTGTCCACAAGGTTTAGGAGTGTGTCTATGGGAATGTTGGACCATTCTTACAGAAGTGCATTTGTGAGGTTAGGCACCGATGTGGACGAGAAGGCCTAGCTCCCAGTTTCCACTCTAAATTATCCCAAAGGTGTTCTATTGGATTGAGGTCAGGACTCTGTGTAGGCCAGTCAAGTTCCTCCATCCCACACTCGTTTACCCATGTCTTTATGGACCTTGCTCTGTGCACTGATGCGCAGTCATGTTGGAACAGGAAGGGATCATCCTCAAATTGTTCACACAAAGTTGGGAGCATGAAAGTGTCCAAAATATCTTGGTATGCTGATGCCTTAAGAGCTCCCTTCACTGGAACTAAGGGGCCAAGCCCAACCCCTAAAATACAGCCCTACACCACAGTCCCCCTTCCATCAAATGATATGAACCAGTGCACAAAGCAAGGTCCATAAAGACATGGATAAGCGGGTTTGGGGTTCAGGAACTTGACCTGACCTCAACCTGATAGAACACCTTTTGGATGAATAAGAGCGGAAACTACGAGCCAGGCCTTCTCGTCCACATCAGTGCCTGACCTCATAAATGCGCTTCTGAAAGAATGGTCAAACATTCCCATAGACACACTCCTAAACCTTGTGGACAGCCTTTCCAGAAGAGTTGAAGCTGTTACAGCTGCAAAGGGTGGGCCAATTCAATATTGAACCCTTCGGACTAAGACTGGGATGCCATTAAAGTTCATGTGTGTTTAAAGGCAGGCGTCCCAATACTACTGGTAATATAGTGTATATGGAAGTACTGAGTACTTCACCTCAATCTGCAAGGCAAACATAGCAGAGGGGCATAAGCAGATGGAGGCAAGAAATTAAAATTAAGAGAATCTGTTGCTCTGTCCTGCATTGGCAAAGCACAAGTTGACTTTATTCCTTAAATCAAGGGTCTCAAAGTAACGGACCAGTTACAAACGGCCCACAGGACTGGTCCACCAGGATCAGGGCCTGGGGCCATTTTGAACTGTGGCTGCAGCGATGGGGCCGATCCTGGACGGATGCACAGAGTGTACCACACCCAGGCATCAGCAAGGTGGGGGCGCTGAAGTGCCAGAGTGCTCCCCTCCCTCCTCCTCTTCTTGTGTATGTCACACACAGCGGGGTTCTCCCGCTGTGTAATGGAGGTTGGGTCTGAATTGTTTGGCGTCACTGCAACAAAGTCCTGCCTCATAGACCGGCTCCTGTGATAGATGACACCCTGATCCAATGCTGGGAAATTTAATTAGTGCAATGTGCATCATAGAAGCCGGTCTAGGAGGTGGGACATTGTTACAGTGGCTGCCTGGGCAATTCAAATCCAAGCTCCGTGACACAGCGGGATATCGCCGCTCTGTGTAATCCAGGCACTGGTAAGCTGCATTTGATGGGCACTGGTGGGCTGCATTTGATGGGCACTGGTGAGGCTGCATTTGATGAGCACAGTGAGGTTGCATTTGGTGGGCATTGATAAGGCTGCATTTGATGGGTACAGTGAGGCTGCATTTGATGGGTACTGGTGAAGCTGCATTTGATGGGCACAGCGAGGCTGCATTTGATGGGCACTGGTGAGGCTGAATTTGATGGGCACAGTGAGACTGCATTTGATGGGCACAGTGAGGCTGCTGTGACTGGTAGCAGCAACTACCACTTTATATAGTTTAACCAGTACAGATCCGCACTATAGCCGAAAGAGGGCTACAACGCGGACCTACATTGCTGGGGGGACGTCCATGAATGTCCGCCCCTTTGCGTGCTCCCCACGCGCACTCACAGCCGTTGGCGGCGCGCTCTAGTGCCCCCGTGGGTCGGGCGAACTCGATGTCCGCTGGTGACCTGCGATCGCCAAATAGAGAGGCAGAACGGGGAACCGCCAATGTAAACAAGACGGTTCTCCACTCTGTGAGGAGGGGCATGACAGATCTACTGATCCCTGTCATCGAGATCAGTGAGATCTGTTATGTCCCTGACAGCCCAGCAACCACACAGCTAAAACACATACAGGGAACATAGTTAACCCCTTGATTGCCCCCTTAGTGGTAACCCCTTCCCTGGCAGTGACATTTATACAGTAATCAGTGGCTATTTAAATTTCTGATCGTTGTATAAATGTCAATGGTCCCAAAAAAGTGTAAAAAATGCCCAACATGTCCACTGCAATGTCGCAGTCCCGATAAAAATCACAGATTGCCACCATTACTAGTAAAAAAAAATAATAATAAAAGCACCATAAATCAATACCCATAGTTTGTAGACGTAATAACTTTTGCCCAAACCGATCAATATAAGCTGATTGCAATTTTTTTTTTTACCAAAAATATGTAGAAGAATATATATATATATTTTGGATATTTATTATAGCAAAAAGTAAAAAATATTGTTATTTTTTCAAAATTGTCGCTCTTTTTTTGTTCATAGCTCAAAAAATAAAAACCGCAGAGGTGATCAAACACCACCAAAAGAAAGCTCTATTTGTGGGAAAAAAAGGACAGCAATTTTGTTTGGGTACAACGTTGCACAATCACGCAATTGTCAGTTAAAGCGACGCAGTGCCGAAACACAAAAAGTCCTCTGGTCAAGAAGGGGGTAAATCCTCCCAGGGCTGAAGTGGGATACCCCATGGGATATGAAAACGTGTCCAGTGGCCCTCTGGCAATTTGAGTTTGAGACCCCTGCCTTAAATGAATAGAAAACATAAAATGATTGAATATGTATTTAACTAACTTTTTACTTCTCCACATGTTTATACAATAAAAAAAAAACTGTATGTACACATTCCTCCAGTGCCGATTTATATAAAAGCAATTTGAAGAAATGTACAATTTCAAGCCAATTGTTGGTTCATATAAATTTTAGATCTGTCATAGACAATATCTCCATGTAAAAATGTATCTGCGCAGCTGATTTTTCTTTCAGCTTTCCTTCATCTGAGGAGCAACCTAATCTGTCCACTGATGTGTCCTAATATATAATAAGCTATGCAATACACGTATGCATGTCCTTTACCAGGAATCATCAGATCAATAATATCTGACACCGTCATGTGAATATTTTTTAAAAGTACAACTTTTTTGACAGAGAAAATCGTTAGTGATTATGGAATAATATTTCACATGATCGATTACTCACGTGTCTGGTGTCTTATATCTAAGATAAGCTTTCCTAGGCTCATATATTGTTTTATTTATTGCATATGTGCTAAATAATGTATAAATGTAGCACTAACAGGTATTTTATAGTTTGTTCTAATGGGTTTGAGCTTGAATAGTTGTATTTCTTTTCTTGGCAGGGTGCACACATGCTGTCCCGCACAGATTAGCTCCCCTACGTCTCTCATCTTGTGATCTAACAAAAAGATGCAACTCTACAATAATCCCATATAATGATCCCTTCAGGAAATGCTTCATTCCACCTGTGGCATATTATATGAACATCACTTTCCTAAGATGCTCCTCTCTTGCCTAAGCGCAATCACTGAATTGGAGCTCAATGACTGCTTTTTCATTATAAAAGGTAGATTTTTTATTAGCTTGCTGTATATTTTGAAATGTCAGAAACAGTATTTATGTAGACTTGCAAAGTGTACATAGCAGGTATAATTTCAAAAGTATTTTATGTCATTTGTCCGCCAAATAAAAACTGTTCAGCCAAGGGTGTAAACACATCACCATGAGGATCTCCTAAAAATATTTTCCCACTTGGCACTACCATCATCCCTCTTGCACATCATTGAGGAGTTAAAAGCAGAGTGTCCCCCATAGCCTGCCCCATAAAAAAACACAGCTGCCCATCCTTTGATGTTCATTTGTCAGCACTCTCAGCATACATAAGTAGTCAGGGGGAGTGAATAGAAATGGGTAAGTGCTTATCTGTTGCCTTTTGGCTAAAGCTTTGTACACGCGGTGGGACGGTCATATGTAAATGGTTATACAACAGCTTGTTGTACGATCATCCGACCGTTAGTATGCGCGATTAGAACAGCCAATGTGCGATGGTCGTGCAACAGAAGTTGGATGAGCAAATTAGAAAACGTTTTTTGTACAACAAGCGGTCGTACGACTGTTGTACCGTGTGTACAGAGAAGTTGGGCCAACAAGTTGTACGTGCAAAACACGCATGCTCAGAAGTCAAGAACGCCCAGAAGTGTCCGTTCATGTAAAGCTACGTTCCTAATTCCCAAATCACATTCACCTGAACTTCCTCGCCATACGCTCGTAACACGTCACCACATTAGTCTTGGTCGTACAATCGCTTAGTGCATGTCAGTATGTGAGACACAACAGCCAACATACAATTTTGGACATCCGGTCGTACGACCGTCGCATCGTGTGTACGAGGCTTTAGAGTCACATTTGCATTTCGGTAACAAAGCTGCATAGTCTGGTTAAGTTGCATGTTTATGGGTAAATAAGGAATGCATTTGAAGAAGCTAATGCAAAGGAGTACAAAAATACCACAATGTTCACATGCTTGGGAAATAGAAAGGTTCTCTAACATTATATTAAAATGGGCATAGAGCACTCTCACTTTACTCTGACCACTTAAGGACCAGGCCCATTTCTGACACTTGTTGTTTACAAGTTAAAATCAGTATTTTTTTGCTAGAAAAGTACTTAGAGCCCTAAAACATTATATATTATTTTTGGCAAAGACCCTGGAGAGTAAAATGGTGGTTGTGGCAATGTTTTATGTCACACGGTATTTGTGCAGCTGTCTTTCAAATGCAATTTTTCTGGAAAAAAATACACTTCACTGAATTTAAAAAAAAAAGAAACAGTAAAGTTAGCCCAAATTTTTGCATATTGTGAAAGATGATGTTACGCCGAGTAAATAGATACCTAACATGTTACACTTTAAAATTGCACACACTTGTGGAATGGTGACAAACTACGGTACTTAAAAATCTCCATAGGTGACACTTTAAAAAAAATTTAACGGTTGCCAGTTTAGAGTTAGAGAGGACTTCTTTTGCTAGAATTATTGCTCTTGTTCTAGCGATCATGGCGATACCTCACATGTGTGATTTGAAAACCGTTTACATTTGTGGGCTCGACTTACGTATGCGTTTTCTTTGGTGCACGAGCACGCGGGGATGGGGGTGCTTTAATTTTTTTTTTTCATTTATTTTATTTTACATTTTTTACACTGTCCCTTTATAATAAAAATATGATCACTTTTATTGCTGTTGCAAGGAATGTAAACATCCCTTGTGACAGTAATAGGCGGTGACATGTACTCTTTATGGAGAGATCTCAGATCTAAAAGAACCCAAATCCCTCCTTTGCACTTAAAAGTATTCAAAATGCCGAAATCTGCGTTTTTGAATACCAGGTATTTTTTAAAATCGGCGCCTTTGGCAGCCAAGTAGACGGGAAGTGACGTGATGATGCTTCCGGGTTACTGCATCAGAGAATGTATTAAAGCTGATTCTGGCTTTGTTCAGGACTCCGGACAGGCCGCGGACGTGCCTGCTGGTCGCTCAGGTCTCCTGGTGGGACAGGAGACCTGGACGCAGCGGCGGAAGGTGGCAGGAGGGGCAACGTCCCCTTCCGCTGCTTGTGATACCAGCCGAGCGGCTGCTTAGCCGCATTGGTTGTTATCAGAAAGCTGACCACCAGCTCTAAAAAATGGTACTGGAGTAGTCATCATCCCGGTACAACCACTTCCTCAAAATGACATATAGGTACGTCCTTTTGCGGGAAGTGGTTAAAGTCTGATTCCAGCCAAATTATATTTTTCAATTTTAGGTTCTGGATAGAGTGCAGAAGGATTAGTACTTCTGTCAGCATTATCTGTGTACCCATTGTGGAAATAACACTCACTTCCTATGAGGTTTAGGAATTAAAAAGTAACGGAGTCTCCTCAACAGGAACACAGACAGCAAAACCTGACAGAAGTTTTACCCTTTTCCACGGTGGACAAAAGTGAAAAAAAGACAATCAAAGCTGTCAACAGAAATAAAATGTAATCCAAATATAAAATCTATTTTTCATTCTAAACACATTATATATTTCAAATATATATATATTATATACTTCACCATTATGTTTAAATAAATATGTATATACAGTATATACAGGTGCTGGTCATATAATTAGAATATCATCAAAAAGTTGATTTATTTCACTAATTCCATTCAAAAAGTGAAACTTGTATATTATATTCATTCATTACACACAGATTGATATATTTCAAATGTTTATATCTTTTAATTTTGATGATTATAACTGACAACTAAGGAAAATCCCAAATTCAGTATCTCAGAAAATTAGAATACTGCTTAAGACCAATACAAAGAGAGGATTTTTAGAAATCTTGGCCAACTAAAAAGTATGAGCATGTACAGCACTCAATAGTTGGGGCTCCTTTTGTCTGAATTACTGTAGCAATGCGGCGTGGTATGGAATCGATCAGTCTGTGGCACTGCTCAGGTGTTATGAGAGCCCAGGTTGCTCTGATAGTGGTCTTCAGCTCTTCTGCATTGTTGGGTCTGGCATATCACATCTTCCTCTTCACAATACCCCATAGAATTTCTATGGGGTTAAGGTCAGGTGAGTTTGCTGGCCAATTAAGAACATGGATACCATGGTCCTTAAACCAGGTACTGGTAGCTTTGGCACTGTGTGCAGATGTCAAGCCCTGTTGGAAAAATGAAATTTGCATCTCCATAAAGTTGGTCAGCAGCAGGAAGCATGAAGTGCTCTAAAACTTCCTGGTATATGGCTGCGTAAAATGCAAAATTTACTTTCATCAGAGAACATAACTTTGGACCACTCAGCAGCAGTCCAGTCCTTTTTGTCTTTAGCCCAGGCGAGGAGATTCTGACGCTGTCTGTTGTTCAAGAGTGGCTTGATACAAAGAATGCGACAGCTGAAACCCATGTCTTGCATACGTCTGTGCGTAGTGGTTCTTGAAGCACTGACTTCAGCTGCAGTCCACTCTTTGTGAATCTCCCCCACATTTTTGAATGGGTTTTGTTTCACAATCCTCTCCAGGGTGCGGTTATCCCTATTGCTTGTACACTTTTTTCTACCACATCTTTTCTTTCCCTTCGCCTCTCTATTATTGTGCAGAGCTCTGTGAACAGCCAGCCTCTTTTGCAATGACTTTTTGTGTCTCGCCCTCCTCGTGCAAGGTGTCAATGGTCGTCTTTTGGACAACTGTCAAGTCAGCAGTCTTCCCCATGATTGTGCAGCCTACAGAACTAGACTGAGAGACCTTTTAAAGGCCTTTGCAGGTGTTTTGAATTAATTAGCTGATCAGAGTGTGGCACCAGATGTCTTCAATATTGAACCTTTTCACAATATTCTAATTTTCTGAGATTACGAATTTGGGATTTTCCTTAGTCGTCAGTTATAATCATCAAAATGAAAAGAAATAAACATTTGAAATATATCAGTCTGTGTGTAATGAATGAATATAATATACAAGTTTCACTTTTTGAATGAAATTAGTGAAATAAATAAACGTTTTGATGATATTCTAATTATATGACCAGTACCTGTGTGTATGTGTGTGTGTATATATATATATATTTGACATCCTGTGGACAATAAAACTGCAAAAATAAAAAGACTAGAACATCCTACACACAGTGGGGCTGATTTATAAAAATCTACAGAAAGAATAAACAAGGTTGTTGTGGCACAAATTAAGTAATCTGGTGTCAGCTTTTATTTCTGGCCCATCCTGGATAAGTGACAGTTGGAAACCAGTTGGTTCCCAAGAGCATAAGCACCATTTTACTTGCTTCATTTTTTTTTATAAATGAGGCTAAGCAAGGTAGGCATATAAACTCTTACCAATAGCCTATAAGACATGGCTTTAACCTTCAAAATGCTTTTAAAAGGTATACATAGTTGCACATTAATTAATTTATTTATTTTGTAGTTTGCTGTAGCTCTAGTAAATTGTGTCTGCAATATTTACAGTAAATATTTCAAAACCAATTTGTTAATGCACAGAATGTGCAAATCCTTGGTTTGTTACCTCTAAAGCATCGTACACACTACTATTTTTTTTTCTTTATTTAACCCAGTGGGTTGAACGATGGACAAACTGACAGCTAAGGTCAGAGCCACTGTACTAACAATCCGATGTTAGTACAGTGATTTCTCCTGCTGAGCTGTTGTGTTCTGACAGGAGGGAGGCCCCCCGCCAGAACACTCTGGTCAGCGCTCTCAGCCATTGGAGCCAGGAGCTGGTTGGCAGACCTTTTTTGGTCATGAGCCATCTGTCGGACCGGCTGCTGTACACATGGGCTGAATGCCGGGCGGTTTCTATTGAACATTGGCTTAAGAATGGCAGTTTTAGTTAAAGAAGAGGGGCAGTTCTTGTAGTAAGCATGTGAATATTTTCACATTTATGGTCAGTCAGCACCAAGTATATTATACAGGTAAAAGTCTAGTAAAGGCTGCTAGTTTCCCCATATTTTATTAGCCCAAACTGATCCACGATCAATATCTATAGTGTGGTATCTCATTTGGGAAAACGTGGAAGAGCTTTGGCTACCCCCCCCCCCCATAAACTTTAAGTGTACGAATGATGTTCTTGACGGGGAGAAGAAATTGATTTTGACGGTAAGAATTCGGTTACAAGTTATCTTTGGCGGGCCGTAAGTCGGGTACACATGTCGTCGGCCAGGCTGTCTACCGAGTACTGGTTTTTTCCAGACGGTTGGTCGAGGACCGAGGTTACCGACTCTCGCGACTGGTCTCACAAGACCGCCCCCCGGAGGGAGGACAGTCTTGTGTT
>BLSH010095882.1:435402-448508 GCA_018402905.1 Glandirana rugosa
AGGTATATGTGACTAAATGAGTCCTTTGAAGAACTAAAGTACGACTTTTACCTCTTTCAAATACCCCCCCCATCGGTTTCGAGAAGGTGCAAAAGGGTTTACTCTATGGTGTGATATCTATAACTAGCCACCTAGGCAAACCCGATTATTTTATACCCCTTTGATCGTCGGACGTGGAAGAGCTTTGGCTACCCCCCCCATAAACTTTCTCCATTTTCAGCATGAAATCAAGAAGTTTCCTGAGTAAATCAGTGTATATGGACCCCTCAGGTGGGACAGAGTCTAATCTAAGAAGTTAAATATTTTTAATATGAAACCAAAATCCATGTGCCCATGTGTTCTATCCCTTAAAGGTAAAAGATTGCATAGAAAAACAATTGATCTGTTTAAAAAAACAAAATCTTCTAGCTAAAAAAAAAAAAAAAAAAAACTAAGCACAGTCTATAAAAAACAGTTAACCACTTCAGCCCTGGAAGGATTTACCCCTTTCCTGACCAGAGCACTTCGGCACTGCGTCGCTCTAACTGACAATTGCGTGGTCGTATGACGTTGTACCCAAACAAAATTGATGTCCTTTTTTTCCCACAAATAGAGCTTTCTTTTAGTGGTATTTGATCACCTCTGAGCTTTTTATTTTTTTGCATTATAAAACAAAAAAAGAGCGACAATTTTGAAAAAAAAAAAACAATATTTTTTACTTTTTGCTATAATAGATATCCAAAAAAATATATATAAAAAAATGTATTCAACAGTTTAGACCAAAATGTATTCTTCTACATATTTTTAGTAAATATAATCACAATAAGCGTTTATTGATTGGTTTGCGCAAAAGTTATCGTGTCTACAAACTATGAGAATAGATTTATGACATTTTTATAATTTTTTTTTTTTTTACTGGTAATAGCGGCGATCTTCGATTTTTATTGGGACTGTGATATTGCGGCAGACAGGGGGCAATCAAGGGGTTAAGTGTGTTCCCTCACTGTGTTCTAACTGTGTGGGGCTGGGCTGGCAGAGGCATGACAGATCTAACTAATCCCGATTACAGGGGTTAGTAGATCACTGTCATCCCGTCTGACAGAACGGGGAACTGCCGTGTTTACATCGGCAGTTCCCCGTTCTTCTTATGTAGTAGGCAATCGTGGGTCGCCGGCAGATATCAAGTCCGCCCAACCCTCGGCCACACTCACGCAGCGTGCACAAGAGTGCGTTGGCGCGCGCCCACTAGCTGCGGCTGTGCGAATCGAGGTTTATATACAGCGATACGATGCCACTTTGCAGCAGTAAAAGTATGCAAGCCGTTCGGCAAGCGGTTAAAGTGGAACTTGAGGCTAAAATTAGAGATGGGCGAACATGCAGGAGAAACATGCTTTGGCAATGCCGAATCTGACTGAGTGATATCATCCCTGCCTGGCTAATGACAGCTGGGCGGGGAGCTCTGGGATGCAGCATTGTTGGAGCCGAGGTGAGTATAGTTCTTCTTTAATACTTACCTGCCTGAGCCACTGCCTCAAAAACTTCTGCATCCAATACTTTCAAAAGTGTTGGAATTCTGTTCTCAGGTTTCTCCTGCCAACCCCTACAACATTACAGGACACAATAGCAAATTAGAAGCCAGTGAGAGAAGGTTTTCAGTGGTGGGACCAGGCATCCGAAACACTTAGAAGCATGTTACATGCAGTGGATGGGTGGGAGGAGATTAAAGTAAACATGTCATGAAGGAAAGCTGTATTCAGGAATGACAGGTTTCCTATAAAGCGGCTCTATGTGCCAGAACAGACACATAATAATATGAATTGTATGTTTATCTTTCCCAATATATTTGTATTTACACAAATTTACATTGATTTTGGATTGATATAATGTATAGTCATGAGGTTTTTAAAAAATGTAATTGTTTAGAAAGACTTACTTTCAGGAAGACCTGCAGGTCCTGGGTTTGTGTATGTTGTAGAATTTCTTGCTGTAGGTGCCTAAATATTGCTATGCACAGGTATACCTGATAATCCACCCCAAGAAGTATACACACAGCGAAGTAGTGGCATATCTCACTCCAGTCCAGGTAATTCCAGAAACATTGGCTTAGCCAGTGCTGACAGATCTGAAAAAAAACATACAAAAACACGAAATAAAGAAAAAAACTTCTAAAGGCCCCTTTCACACTTGTGTGACTTGTCCTGCAATTTGGGACTGCAAAGTTGCATGAAAAGTCGTTTCCCATGATTTCCAATGAGTACCGTTCATATCTGTACGACTTCAAGATGTGTCGACTGCAAAGTAGTCCCTGCACTACTTTGGTCCAACTTTGATGCAATTTGAGGTCCATAGACTTCAATGTTAAACCCTCAAAGTTGCATGAAAATTGCACCTGAATAATATAGATGTGATTTCTGTACTATTTCTATATGACTTTGCTGTATGTTTTCATTGTGCAACAAAGTCTGACCAAATTTGTACTGATCCCAAATCGCGGTAAAATTGCCTCTCCATGTTATTCAATAGCCTCATACACACACTGATGTTTTTGAGCTGAAAGTGGCATAGGGGTTTTTAAGCTGTAAAAAACCCAATGATCAGCACGTTCGGAAGCTGCAGCGCTAGAGCTGTTAGGCGCTGAGCCGGCAAAACATGGCTTAATGTTAGATAGAAGATGGAAGACCCCTCAGAAGAAAGAAGCCCACACAAAAGAGCAGAAGAAAGAAGAGCCAGAGAGGGGAGAAGACGCCGGAGCTGATTTAATAAACTATTTTAAAAAGCTATGTAGTATGTTTTTTGACACTTTCTTTAGGTGAATGGGTACCCCATACTCATTCACATAGGATGGGGGGCCGGGATCTGGGGACCCCCTTGTTACATGGGGATTCCAGATTTCGATAAGCCCACACCCGCAGACACAGACAACCACTGACCTGGGTTGTCGGGAAGAGGCCCTTGTCCTCATCAACATGGGGACAAGGTGCTTTGGGGTGGGGGGTTGCAGGGCCCCCCCGCCCCAAAGCACCCACCCCCCCCATGTTGAGGGCATGCTGCCTGGTATGGTCCAAGAGGGGGGGGCGCTCACTTATCCTTGTCCCCACCCCCTTTTTCTGTGTGCTCTGATAAGGGTCTGGTATGGATTTTGGAGAGGACCCTACGCCATTTTTTTGGCGTGGGGGCTTCCCTTAAAATCCATACCAGACTGAAGGGTCTGGTACCTCTTAGGGGGCAACCCTACTCAAATGTTTAAGGTTTTTGAAGGTTTTGAAGGTTCCCCTCAGCACATGATACGACTTCTGGTGCGACTTCTATTCAAATCAACGGGCTCTCATAGGGGACCATTGGTTTTGAATAGAGTCAGAGAAATGCTGCCGAAAGCTAGTGATGAAAAACGTACATTGACACGAATGCAAAACGCTAATAAAATCATGTTTTTAATGCCGCTTTCTTCCTGGAGTCCGTACCAACGTTACAGTTGGTTTTTTCAAACGCCTGTGTGTATGAGGCCTTAAAGTGCAATACAAGCCAAAGCCTTTTATAGACTGGGGTGGGGTCTTTATATCTACCAGTGTTCCTGTTGTGGGGTCCACCCAAGATGTGAGTTGAAAACGCGCCAACAAAAACAGAAAGTCTTGTCATTGTGGGGAGACTTCTCCTCACTTTTTGTTCAAAAGATGACACAGAAAGTGATGAAAAATTTACACAATTGGGATAAAGACAACATTAAAAATTGAACAGCGTTTCCAAACCTTCTCCACTTTATTCAAGACCTAAACATTTTGAGATTCCCTCACTCTATTTGTCCGAATAACTATTGTCACCAGAATCTAAAGGGAAGGAAAAACAACAATTTTGAGGCGACACTGGAAGAGCAACAGAAGGGAAACCTTCCAACGGACATAACTATTTCAGTGACAACTAAGAAAGGAATTTGTAAAGAATTTTTCACGCCTTCTCTTGCATCTCCAAGACAGGAAGTGGAGGGAAACCTCCTCAATGGGACACACCCAGGAAAAAATAAATTGGCAGGAGTTTTAATCCTTCTCTCCTCTATATTTGGTTATAGTTACACTTTAAAGCCCAGCTCTGGTCTACAACCTTCATTGCAAGGTTTAATTCCTTGTATAGGTCTACAGGACATAGACAAGAAGATCTACTTACCCGATCCTCTACCCCTCCATGCTGCTAAGACCAGTCCCCACAGCATCTTTTCCCCTGTGCTCCACAGGTCCATATTCCTGCATTGGATGTGATGACGCCGAGGGACATTCCACTGCAGAAGCATGGGTGAGCACCATCTGCCAGGGGAGGGGAGAATCGGGTAAAAATGTTTTTGCTCTCCCCCAGACTAAACAAGCAAGAGAGGATTTTCTGATTTTACAGAGTTGGGCTTTAATTACATGAACGCATATGAAGGAATAATGAAATATGAACATGAAGAAATCTTTGAAGATGCAGATAAAGTTGATGTAAACAAATAATGACAGTAATTGAATTGGCTACTGACATTACTTCTAATTATGACGTTTTTTTGTTCATGATAAAAACGCATGTAAACCTCCCATAAGCATACAAAGCAAGTAAGTGACAAAGTACAAATATTCATGTCCACGATGATCCAGTCAAAGTATCAGCCACACTTTTAAGTAACTAATTGTAAACTTCAGCTTTGAATTAAAAACATCAGCAGCAGCATCAGATATTGTATTGTACACTGAATACAGATCCTCTGTACGATGAAAAGATTTTTAGTTTTTGATACTGTATATTATAAAGCAACATCTCCACTAATCCCAACTCATCACATCTTGTTCCATCACTCCCAGAGGGGGGTTGCAGGGGCATCACAGACTGCTCCTGCCTGACTTCGGATTTTACAATCTCACTGACAGCCATAAAGAACGCTTTGTAGAACTTGATAACCACATCACACACACATCACAATCTGCTTAAATCTTAAAAAAGCCAATGCACAACACGATACAATGTTTTGTTTGATGTAGTAATCTGATTGCTCAAAGATTATAACATGTGTCGTGCTTTTAAGTCAGATGCGTTTGGGATTTCTGATGAGAGCAA
This sequence comes from Glandirana rugosa, assembly GCA_018402905.1. NCBI lineage: Eukaryota > Metazoa > Chordata > Amphibia > Anura > Ranidae > Glandirana > Glandirana rugosa. The sequence goes on from BLSH010095882.1 coordinate 440,458, forward strand.
ACAGAATATTATTAGTTGAATGAGATGGAAATTTTTATTATATCATTTTATCAAACTAAAATGTGCATGGTGTGCTTGAACACTTGTTTTAAATTTGTGATCATAATATTATTTTTTTTTTACTTGTATTTAATAGAGTCTGGTTTAGGAGGTCAATTACTTACCCAATCATTTTTTTCTTCCAATAGCAATACAATTCAACTATACTAGTGACTGAGAATTATGCCCAAAGCCTTTCAAGGGACAGATATTTGGACAGTGTTGCTGTCTTTATTTATCCTTGCTTCAGTACTACATTTATCTAAAAGATGGTTTGAAACGTTAATGGGCAGGCTGAATGTACCAAGTTGATCGATCTATCAACTTGGGTACAACCAGCCTTCTGAATTCACTGTCTTCTCTTTCATGCCCGGTGGGGGCTATATCCCATATCAAACCACTCACTGCCCCCCCACCAGGAGCAGACAATTGCTCGGCAGGAGGGATTCCCCTGTCAGCACTGTCTGTGTTAATGGGGGAATCATGCAAATTTTTTGCAGGAAAGAAATTTGCACCGTGTAAGGCTGGCCTTAATCAAACTTCAGAATGAATGCTGCACAGCTTGCATCCTCAAAAACTAAGGTAAAGGTTAAAACCTCTGTATTTTTTTCTGCGTCTCCACTATGAAGATTTCCCCTCACTTCCTGTTTCAGTGAAGCTCTAGGTGTTAGGGTGTGACAAGGATGTTTTTCTTTTAAACCTACTATTATACGCTGGTCATGTGACACTTCACCGATGCTGGGATTGGTGACTTCACAAGTTTTATACCTTTACAAGTTTGCAGGGAAAACTCTCAGAGACTCTTGTGTTTAAAATGTTTTGGTTGGAGCCGAGCTCCATAAAAATATATTTTCCACATTGAATTGGAAGGTGTCGAGGCTCATTGCAGTTATTTCAGATTAAAAAAGCAGGTTTGATGCTCCTGCTGCACTTGGAATGATCTGCCAACATTGGTGCAACTCATGCAAAGCTCAGAATCCAGCTGTCCTGAAAAGGTTGGTGCTTCACCACATGGAAATGGCTGCATCGGTGCTGCAGCTAATTATTACATTAGACCAAATCAAGGGATCGACGCAGGGCTTTCCTTTATTTTGTGGAGCAATGGAACACCCCTTCAATTTGAAGGAGCTATAACTAACCCTATATAATCTTGGATCATGTATGTAAACATGCTAAGAAGTGTAAGCATAATCGCCATACAGAAAAGTAATACTTTTCCTCATATACTACCATTACTGATCTTTACCAAAAGCTCTTCAACATAGTTAATAAAAATATGGAAACAGTATCCCATTTTCTTTTCATCCGTTAATTATATCTTATTCAAACGTTGATTTTTTTTTTTTTAAGTGGCCTTGGACAGAAACAAATATAAGGATTGAGCTGGCAACTCTGTAGTCCATATAGCGATTTTTTTCTTGGTTACAAAAAGTGACAAGCAAAACGCTGATGCGTTTCGGCAACAGCCTTAGTCGTGGCCTTGAACAGAGCTGTCAACACCAACACATCACAGTCCTGTGCCAAAAATGACACGGCACCAAGCTACCTACCATGAAATGTCACGATTCACAGTTAAAAAGATTAATGGAGGCTACCATTCAAGGACTCTCCTAGGCTAGTTCCCATGCTGGTCATTGTGCTACTTTGACTTTGATGTGTTGTTGAGCTAGAACAAGTATGGAGATAAGTAGCTCTGACACTTTTTTTTACTACATGCTTGTTTCAGGGTCTGTGACTGAAACATACGAATGCTAAATTATTATTATTATACAGGATTTATATAGCGCCAACAGTTTGTGCAGCGCTTTACAATATAAAGAGAGACAATACAGCAACAGTACAATTCAAAACAAGGGGGTTAGAGGGGCCCTGCTCCTGCAAGCTTACAATCTAAGAGGGCGGGGGCTGGTAAAACAAAAGGTAGGGACTGTGAGGGATGACCTGTTGCGAGGAGTAGAAAATTCCGTTGTTAGCTGGAGGCAGGATAGGCCTCCCTGAAGAGATGAGTTTTCAGGGATCGCCTAAAAGTGGACAGAGTAGGAGACAGGCGGACAGATTGGGGAAGAGAGTTCCAGAGGATGGGAGAGGCTCTGGAGAAGTCCTGAAGACGAGCATGGGAGGCGACAAGGGAGCTAGAGAGTAGACGGTCTTGGGAGGAGTGAAGAGAATGGTTTGGGTGATATTTGGAGATAAGATTGGTGATGTAGCTTGGGGCAGAATTGTAAATGGCTTTGTATGTCATGGTTAGGGTTTTGAATTTTATTCTTATACCATTCCCATTATTCCTATATTACCTACATTTCTCTTCTGCTTCTCCTAGCCTCTGGAGATATTTCCCCAAACCCTGGACCTCCCTCATTTAACAACACCCAACACACCCATCGCCACCACCCCACGCAATTTAATCTCCATTCCCCTTCTTCCCAAAACCAGGCTCCCCTTCTCCTGTGCCCTCTGGAACGCCTGCTCTTTCTGCAACAAGCTCACCGCTGTTCATGACCTATTTGTCACTAATTCCTTTAATCTACTTGCTGTCACCGAAACCTGGCTCCACTAATGCAATTCTCCTGCTTCCCTCTCCCACGGTGGCCTTCTCTGGACTCACTCCCCTAGGCCTAACGGACACAAGAGAGGTGGAGTGGGATTCCTCCTATCCCCACAGAGCACCTTCCAGGTTCTTCACTCTCCTCCCTCTCATCATTTGAAGCCCACTGTATACATATATATTATCTCCAACCTCCCTAAGAATTGCTGTGATGTACCAGCCTCCTGGACCACTGTCAGCTTTCCTTGATTAATTTTCTGCCTGGCTAACCTACTTTCTCTCTTCTGAAATTCCCACAATGCTTCTTGGTGACTTCAACATCCCGGTTAACATGAACATTACTGCTACTTCTAAATTTCTTAGTCTAACCTCCTCATCTGACCTGAAGCAATGGGTACAGGCTTCTATTCACACTAATGGTAACACCCTCAACCTTGAATTCTCCTACCTATGCACTCCATGCAACTTCTCCAACAATCCTTTTCCTCTCTCCGACCACCACCTTATTAGTTTCTCTCTCTCCCTGTCTTGCACCACCTTTCCCTCCAGTCGCCTAACCATCACCCATAGAAACCTTGACCAACTCAACACTTCTCTCCTCTATTCTGCTACTGACTACCTCTATGAAAAAAATCTCACCCCTGTCCTGCCCCAACCAAGCCACTGCCATCTACAATAAATCCCTGTGCTCCACCCTGGACGAGCTCGCTCCCCTCACCACACACAAAATCAGGCCTCGACCCCTACAACCCTGGCAAACAGACGACACCAGAAATCTCAAAAAGCGTAGCCGTGCTCTTGAGCGTCTGTGGCACAAGACTAAAACCTCATACACATGGTTCGACGGTCGTACGACCGAACAGACCAAATCTTATGTTGGATCATGTAACTCGCGTACTGACATGCACTAAACGATCGTACGACCAAGCCGAACGTAGTGATGTGTTATGAAAGTATAAAGAGAAAGTTAAAGTAAATGTAATTATCGTCCGGCCGTTCCTGACTTCTGAGCATGCGTGTTTTGCACAGTACAACTTGTTGGACCTACTTCTCTGTACACACGATACAATAGTCGTATGACCGCTTATTAGTACTACCAAAGTTTTATAGTTTGCTCATACAACTCCTGTTGTATGACCGTCGTACATTGGCTGTTCTAATCGTGCGTACTAACGGTCGGATGAGCATACAACGAGCAGTTGTACGACCGTTTGCATACGACCGTCGAACCGCGTGTACGAGTTTTACGTATCTCGAAGACTTCAACCAATACAAATCTGCCCTCCAAAAATACAATTCTTGCCTTCATACTGCCAAGCAGACCTATTTTACTACTCTTATTAACACCTTCTCATCCAGTCCCTGTCAACTCTTCTCTACCTTCAACTACCTACTTCGTCCTCCACCGCTTCCGCCCACTAACTCACTCACTGCCCAGGAGATTGTTAATCACTTCAAAAACAAGATTGACACAATTTGTGATGAAATCTCCACTCTACAGGCATATTCTCCAGTTAAGACACCTTGTCAACAAGCACAATCGGCACTATCCTTATTCAAACCTGCTACTATAGACAAGGTTGCTAAACTCCTTTCTAACGCCCACCTAACCACCTGTCCCCTGGACTCTATTCCCTCTCAAATACTACGGTCACCCTCTGACTCAATCGTACACTCTCTAACTCACATCTTCAATCTCTCCCTTTCTTCTGGCATCTTCCCCAATGCTCTAAAACATGCATTGGTCACCCCCATACTCAAAAAGCCATCCCTGGACTCTACCAATCTTAACAATCTACGCCCTATATCCTTGCTCCCCTTTTCCTCCAAACTCCTCGAACGCCTGGTCTACAACCGAGTGACCACCTTGTTAAGAATAACCTTTTTGACCCCCTTCAATCTGTATTTCGCCCTCAGCATTCCACAGAAACTGCCCTTCTACAGCTCACAAATGACCTACTAACCGCAAAAACCAACAGACACTACTCTGTACTCCTACTTCTGGACCTTTTGGCTGCCTTTGATTCAGTTGACCACCCCCTCCTCCTCAAAAAACTTTACTCCCTTGGTCTCTGTGACTGTGCTCTTCGGTGGCTCTTATCCTACCTATCCCAACGCACCTTCAGTGTCACGTACAATTCTACTTCCTCCTCTCCTCTTCCTTTCGCTGTCGGGGTCCCTCAAGGTTCTGCTCTTGGACCTCTCTTATTTTCAATATACACCTCTTCCCTGGGCCAGCTGATAGCATCCCATGGCTTTCAATATCATTTCTACGCTGACGACACCCAAATCTACTTCTCCACCCCTCAACTCACTCCATCAGTCTCCTCACGCATCACTAACTTACTAACAGACATAACTGCCTGGATGTCACACCACTTCCTCAAACTCAACTTGTCCAAACCCGAACTCATAATATTTCCTCCCCCACGTGCCTTTTCCCCTGACTTCTCTGTCAAGAGCAATGGCACAACCATCCACCCATCCCCATGTCAGGGTGCTTGGTGTTATCCTGGATTCTGAACTCTCCTTTTGGCCCCACATCCAATCACTTTTTGAGGCTTTCCGCCTCAACCTCCACAACATCTCTAAAATACGTCCTTTCCTAACCACAAAGCTCCTGGTTCACTCCCTGGTCATCTCTTGCCTCGACTACTGCAACTCCCTCCTCATTGGCCTACCTTTAAATAGACTATACCCCCTTTAGTCCATCATGAATGCTGCTGCCAGACTCATCCACCTTATAAACCGCTCAGTGTCTGCCATCCCTCTCTGTATATCCCTCCATTGGCTGCCAATCGCCCAACGAATTAAATTCAAAATACTAACAATATGTTACAAAGCCATCCACAACTATGCTCCCAGCTACATCACTAGCCTAGTCTCAAAATACCAGCCTAATTGTCCTCTTCGTTCCCCCCCAAGACCTCCCGCTCTCCAGCTCCCTCATCACCTCCTCTCATATTCGCCTCCAAGACTTCTTCTAAGCCTCTCCCATCCTCTGGAATTCCCTACGCCAATCTGTCAAACTTTCCCCAAATCTATCCACTTTCAGGCAATTCCTGAAAACTTTTCTCTTCAGGGAAGCCTATCCTGCTGCCACCTAACAATTGCACTTTTATTTTCTTCATCAGCTCATCCCCCACAGTTATTGCCCTTTCTTATCACTTGACCCTCCCTCCTAGATTGTAAGCTCTAACGAGCAGGGCCCTCTGATTCCTCCTGTATTGAATTGTATTGTACATGTACTGTCTGCCCTAATATTGTAAAGTGCTGCGCAAACTGTCGGCGCTATATAAATCCTGTATAATAATAATAATATTCTTTAGGAAATGGGAAGTCAGTGGAGGGATTGGCAGAGAGGAGTGGCAGAAACGGTTGGTAAGGTGGATGAGACTGGCAGCAGCATTCATAATAGACTGAAGAGGGGATAGCTTGCAGAGAGGTAGGCCAATTAGGAGCGAGTTACAATAGTCAAGGCGAGCGACATCAAGGGAATAAATAAGTTGCTTAGTAGTGTCAACGGTTAGGAAGGGACATATTTTGTAGATGTTCCGGAGATGAAGTCTGCACGATTTGGACAGTGATTGGACAAATACAGCTAAGTAACTAGCATTTCAATACGAGGCCTGCAATGGCAGTCCCCATACTCCACTCATGACAGAATCCCTTTAAGGAGGCCCCACTATTTTAACTGGGACTAGAGTTGATCAAACCTCTGGAAGTAGGAATGGCTGTGCTTTTCAACACGTGGAATAAAATACCAGAACCCCGGACCCGAACCCAGACTTTTTTTGAAAAGTCCGGGTTCGGGACACCCAAAAGTTCGGTACGGACCCAAACTTTACAGTTCGGGTTCGCTCGACTCTAACTGGGACACATATGTTGATAAAACACCTTTTAAATAGAGCGGAGATGGCTAGCACCTCTCTCATTTTATTTTATTGGTAATTGCATCTCCATTGGGAAATATACCCTTACTTCCTCTACTAAAGGCTGGTGGTCACTGGGACATTAAGGGGGAACATTTCTAATTAACAGATGTTCTAATTCTTCTACACTTTATCCAAACTAAAACCTGTGCAGCAGCAACAGGTTCACTTAAAATAGCCCTTTCCCAGCAGCACATAACATTTTATTTACGGAATCAAAGCAGGCTTCGTCGATTTCAAAAATTAAAATGCGATTTATGCTAAGTATCCAATTTAGATACACATATTGTTTGGAAGAAATCTTTAAACCATGTTTGATTCTTGTTTAAGCTCTGTTCCTATCCTGTCTGAAAGCTGTCATGGCAACACTAGGAGCTTAGGCACAATCCCAAAATATATTAAAGCTATCCTAATTAAAGTAGCATCTTGTTTCCTAAAAAATAACAAGAACATTTGATATGGTGTATTGTTTCAGACTGAATAGCTTTGTTAGTCCTGAATTTTTCAAATTTCTGCATTAATATTATTATTATTCTTAGTCTAGAACTGAGAAACTGAAGTTAGACCAAGTACTAAAAAAAAATGCTTTTGTAAGTGACATAATATGATAATGGATACATCATAATGTAATGCAGCTACTTAAGAGACTGCAAATTGCCATAAAATGGTTATTTGCTGTGTTCCCATATTAGCAAACACTTGTAGTGAGACATTAAAGAATGCTTTTAAAACATTGTCATTTATTACTCAGTAAATAAGTGGCTTTATACATTTCGATAAACTCCAGCAAGGTAGTAGTAGTGTAATAAAGGTACAAGTTGGTTAGACAATTAACTATACTGTAACAAACAAAAAATGTGATGACACACATGGTGGCTGATTTTCTAATGGAGTAAAGGCTATTGACTTTGCAAAGTGAATGTTACTAAATAAGATTAAAGCTGAACTCCAGCCTTATCTTTAGAGCCGGTTCACACTGGAGCGGCATGACTTGCAGGGCAAAGCAAGTCGCCCCGCTCGAGGCGACCTCAGCACGGCTTGCAAGGAGACTTCTTTACATAGAAGTCAATGCAAGTCGCGCTGAGGTTGCCCCGAAAATAGTGCAGGAACCTTTTTCTAAGTCAGAGCGACCCGAGTCGCTCCTATTAGAACGGTTCCATTGCACTGCATGGGGACGACTTGTCAGGCGACTTGAGTCGCCTGACAAGTCGCCTCAGTGTGAACCGGCTCTTAGTCGGTGTCATTACCGGTGATGTATACTACTATTGACTTTAGGTTACTTACTTTCCCGTCCGGTCCCTGTAATCCAAACCCCTCCTTTTCCGATCTGTGACGACCTACAGGAGGTCGGTTCTTTCATCTAACTGTCATAGAACAACGTCGAAGATTTCGTGTGTCCTCAAGTGTCACACGTCACTTTAGTTGCATTCGTTAAAGTCATGTCTCCTCATCGGACATGTTGACACATTCTGATTCTCGGCCAAGTGTGACTCCGCTGAACAGTCCGCTGAGTTCAGCGGACTGTTCAGCAGGGG
>BLSH010095882.1:449231-461935 GCA_018402905.1 Glandirana rugosa
TTGCAGAGTCTGTACACTATAGCGGTATGAGTCCTCCTCATCGTCTTACACAAAACCCCACATTAAATACCATACGATACCATAAATTACACCCCAAAACACATTCTGCTACTCCTCCTGAGTATGGCGATATCACATGTCTGAGACGTTTTCACAGCCTAGCCACATACAGAGGCTCAACATGCAGGGAGCGCCGTCAGGTATTCTAGGGACATAAATTACACATCTAATGTCATGACGACCTATCACATTTTTGAAGGCCCTGGAGAACCAGAACAATGGAATTGCCCACAAAATGACCCCATTCTGGAAAGCAAACACCCCAACGAATAATCTATGAGGCATAATGAGTCTTTTGAACGGTTCATTTTTTTCCAGTGGTTTTTGGAAAATGTGGGAAAAAAATGAAAACGCATTTTTTTTACACAAAGTTGTCCATTTATAGGATATTTGCAACACATAGCATGTACATGGCAAAAATGACACCCCAAAATAATATATTCTGCTATTCCTCCTGAGTATGGCGATACCACATGTGTAAGACTTTTACACAGTCTGGCCACATACAGAGGCCCAACATCTTATTTCTCAACCCCCTATTACATTTTTGAAGGTCCTGGAGCAACAGGACAATGGAATTGCTCACAAAATGACCCCATTTTGGAAAGCAAACACCCCAACGTATAATCTATGAGGCATAATGAGTCTTTTGAACATGTCATTTTTTTCCAGTAGTTTTTGGAAAATGTGGGAAAAAAATGAAAACGCTTTTTATTTTTACACAAAGTTGTCCATTTATATGATATTTCCAACACATAGCAAAAATGACACCCCAAAATACATTCTACTACTCCCCCTGAGTATGGCAATACCACATGTGTAAGACTTTTACACAGTCTGGCCACATACAGAGGCCCAACATTGAACAAGCACCTTCAGGTGTTCTACGAGCACAAATTACACATCTCATTTCTCAACCACCTACCTATTACATTTTTGAAGGTCCTGGAGCACCAGGACAATGGAATTGCCCACAAAATGACCCCATTTTGGAAAGCAAACACCACAATGTATAATCTATGAGGCATAATGAGTTTTTTGAACATGTCATTTTTTCCAGTAGTTTTTGGAAAATGTGGGAAAAAAATGAAAACGCTTTTATTTTTACAGAAAGTTGTCCATATATATGATATTTCCAACACATAGCATGTACATAGCAAAAATGACACCCCAAAATACATTCTGCTACTCCTCCTGAGTATGGTAATGCCAAATGTTTAAGACTTTTACAGGTGATGTTTACTCATGGGTGTGACAGTCACTGACAGGTGATTGGCGATGGTCACACATGGGTGACTGGCGGTGGTCACTGATGGGTGACGGGTGTCTGGCGGTGGTCACTGGTGGGTGAAGGGTGTCTGGTGGTGGTCACTGATGGGTGACGGATGACTGGTGGTGGTCACTGATGGATGACGGGTGACTGGCAGTGGTCACTGATGGATGACGGGTGACTGGCGGTGGTCACTGATGGGTGATGGGTGACCGGCGGTGGTCACTGATGGGTGACGGGTGGTGGTCACTGATGGATGACAGGTGACTGGTGGTGGTCACTGATGGGTGACTGGTGGTGGTCACTGATGGATGACGGGTGACTGGCAGTGGTCACTGATGGGTGACGGGTGACTGGCGGTGGTCACTGATGGTTGACGGGTGACTGGCGGTGGTCATTGATGGGTGACGGGTGTCTGGTGGTGGTCACTGATGGGTGACTGGTCACGGTCACTGATGGGTGACCGGCGGCTGATACCAGTGTCGGTGACAGGCAGTGTTCTCTGGGAACACATTGCCACCGATGCGCACGTGCAGCACGCTCCCGATCGCGCACATGCGCCGTGCGAATGGGGGAAAGTGCCATTTGTGATCAGCCGTGACTTTGTCACGGTCGATCACATGGTAAACAGCCATGACCAATGGCTGTTCACCCCCGTCCGTGACGCGTCGCCACTGACAGAGCCGGGATGCAAGCACTGATCGCGCGCAATCCCGGCTTAAAGGAGCAAAGTCATATGACGTCCTCCCAGAACGAGAGCCGTACCGCTCCGCCGTCATTTGACGGAGGGCGGTAGGCAAGTGGTTAAAGTAATTCTAAAGGAAAACATTCTTTTTTTAATAACAAACATGAGCAGCCCTAATCCTCTTCTTGTTGGATACCCCGCCAGCTGCCCTGGCTCCTCTCCCCTGCTGAGTGCCCTAATAGCAAGCCTCTTGCTAGATGGGCACTAGCACAGCTTTGCTCCCGAGCCACGCTTTGTGAGTCCATTCACACACACAGAGCGTGGCTCAGCCCCGCCCCTGCTCTTTTCTCATTGGCTCACTGGCTGTGGTTGACAGTAGCAGGAGCCAATGGCTCCTGCTGCTGTGTGAGCCAGAGAGAAGGGAGAGATCTGGGAGAGCCACTACTCTTATGCACATCGTTGGATCGAGATGGGGCTCAGGTAAGTATAAGGGGAGGGGCTGGAGGGAGCTGCACCCAGAAAGTTTTTTACCTTAATTCATAGAATTCAAGTAAAAATCCTTGAGCCTTTAGGATCATTGAATTAGCATATAGATGGGGGAGACCAGGAAAGGCAAAATAAAGACCACTTTAAAGTGTATGCAAATCCTAATGAAGCTGTTCTCTGAAGTTCCTTTGGGCTGTCAAAACCATTTCAATACCATTTAAAGTATTTTGTTATATTTATTTGATAAGTGCAATAAATAAAATGGTTACCCTTTCTAGAAAATCAGTGAGTTCACAAGCTCCTGTGCACTCAGAGTGTGAAACAACTGCCAAAATCATCAGATGAAAATAAAGAACAATATGTATGAAACAAAAAAAATGAATGCAGCCAACACATCTAAGGACTGGCAAGCTGCATAATATTTTTGGTCTAGAAAAAAATCAGTTGTTGTAAAATTTTCGTCACACGTGTTTGGGTATTCACCGGGATGGGAGGTCAGGGAAAATCTCACAAACAAGAATAAAACGTGGCATGTCCTTTCCTAACCCTATCCAAATAAAAAATGTTTTTTGCTCAAGTTGGGTTTTAAAATGTGGCCAAAATATTGCAGACTTAAGTGCAAGTAAAACTAGGTTAAAGAGACCTGTCTCTTTTATAATATGAATGATAAATTGGTTTGAGAATCTAATCCACAGTGTTTGTTTTACAACCCCCTTCTGCATACCTTAGTTGTACATCAGTCTTTTTAGACAGATGTCCAATGGTGATCAGCAGGAGGTATTCCTAAAGTGGGCATCATACTGTAATCAAGATTATCAAGTGAGATTTAGGCTGTTTTTCGTGAAAAGTTAATCATTAAAGAACAAAAAAAAATTAAAAAAATGTTTCATGTATTCACTTATTAACAAATAATATATTTCATAGTAAGTACTCCTCTGTAACATAATTAATGTGATTTGAACAAAATACATATTTAACAGACAGGAAGCACCTACAGGTTTGCATTCTACCTTTCCCTAATACTAACAACCAGACCAAATTTTTGTGATGCTATGTGGAAGGGAAGGTATGGAGATAGAGGATATATTTATCCCGGTGAACAGGTAAGCTCTATGTTAGCAACTAAACTGATTGTGTGCTCTTGCCCATTTAAAAGATTGTATGCATCGTCTTCTTGGGGATGAACATGCGTTCCAGCATCTGACACCTGAACAAATTGTGTGTCCATGTCCACCCCCCACCAATACATCCTATTTACTTTCAGCACACATTTCATACAACAGCTTGTCTGTACCAACAATAGAACTGGTCCCTACATATACCTATGGCCAGCGATAGCAATGTGTTGATGTGGAGGCAGCCATTGTGGCAGAGGAGCAAGGCTTTGCTTCCTCATGTCAAACCTAACCCCTCAAACTGATGACTGATGGAGAGAATGACCAAGAAACAGTAGGACAGGTGGAAAAAGCAAAGATCCACAGAAAAAATGAAGTAGGAGCAGGGAGACATAACAAAGATACATTATCAACAGCTTTCCTATCATACCCTGTAACTTTTCTGCCGCAGGCCACAAAAAATACTTAAAATTTCTTAAAGTGGACCTCACAAGATATTGGAAGGTCCCCTTTAATCAAAGCACCTAACCCCTAAATGCAAATTGTTTAAATAAACCATTCAAACATGACATTTATGCACAAAAAATGAAATAAACCCACCACAGGAGCACATTCCTGGTGGACTTTGTATGGCCAGCTATCTTTGGAGGCACAGTGACTATCCATATCCACACACTCAATGTGGATGGGGGAATCCTCCACACTTAGCTATTGTATTCTGACAGTGGGGAGACTTCCCCGCCATCAGAATACACTGATCATGGTTGCAAGCTTTAGCCTGCAATGCTAATCTAGCACGGAAAATCTGACAGGGTGGTTGTGCAGAAGTTGATCGGTACAACCACATGGCTCAAAATTTGGCTGCTCCCTGCTGAAGCAGCCAATTATTGATCCATGTACAGCTTGATTAGGTAGGGACCTAGGAACTGCAGTCTGGTGGGGAAAGGAAGTAAGTGACACACTCAGAAGGGTGTTAGGTGCAAAATCATTTGAAGGAAGATCATCTGAATGATTTTCCCTAAAACATAGTTGCAATTACATGCAATACTGTCCTAAGCAATGTTCGTAAAAAGATATATTACTTGCTATACACATCCACATGTAAAATACGTATTAGTTAATGCTAAGACATCATAAAAAGAAAATCTATACACCTTTATATGTCCAGCTTGACATCATAGCCCTAAGCATGTGTATAATTACTAATAGAGTACCTTGAAGCTCTGCCAATAAAGGCTTGATCCTTTCCAGCTTCCATAAAAGAAGACTGCCTGTTTTTTAAAGCACTGCTCTGTAATGCTTATGCATTTATGGAACCTGGCATAAAAAGCCTCAACCTATAGTACACACCAGAAAATATGATATGTCAAAGGACATATATTCAGTCTGAAGATATTTAAGGTAGAATTTCAGATAAAAGCTTTTTCTGTATTGGATAGAATAGAGAAAATATGTTTTTTTCCCAGGTTTTTATTGTTCTCTGTCCCTGTGGAGGAAGATTTTCCTTCATTTTGCAGTTATGACTTAAAGTGATTGTAAAGTCTCTCTTTTTTTTTTTTTTTACAACCAAACATGTTATACTTACCTCTTCTGTGCTGGTTTTGCACAGAGCAGACCAGATCCTCCTCTTCTCGGGTCCCTCTTCACTGCTCCTGGCCACTCCCTCCTATCGAGTGCCCCCTCAGCCAGCAGCTTTCTATGGGGGCACCCAAGTCGAGTCATAGCTCCATGTATCCATTCAGACATGGAGTCCTGACCGGCCCTGCCCCCTCTCTCCTGATTGGCTGACAGAATTTGATTGACAGCCGCGGGAGCCAATGGCGCCGCTGCTGTGTCTCAGACAATCAGGAGGAGTGTCCTGGACAGCTGAGACATTTGTTGGCATTGCTGGAGAGAGAAGGGGCTCAGGTAAGTAATTAGGGGGTGCTGCTACACACAAAAGGTTTTTATCTTAAAGCATAAAATGCATTGAGATAAAAAAACCTTCTGCCTTTACAACTCCAAGGAAGGACAAAAGAGTTCCTGTGGTTCCAGGAGTGCAGTTATCCACAGGGGATGGCTGAGATGTCTCACAGGAACATAGTCAATCAGACATGCAAGATGGGTGAGTTCAGACAGTAGGTAGAGATATGGTCAGCAAACAGACAAAGGATTGGAACATGCAGCAGGCAGAAATATGCTCAAAAAAGAGGCAATGGTTAGTACAGGCAGCAGGCAAAACTGCACTGGTGTGGCAGCAATCAAGAATACTGTTGCTGGCTGCACTGGTCCGGTGACAGTGGGACTTGTATAGCAGTGATCAGGAACAAGTTGCTGGCTTACACTGGTCTTTTGACACAGGGGACTAGTGTGGCAGCAATAAGGAACACTGCTGCTGGCTTAAACTGGTCTGGTGATGCTAGGACTGGTCTGACCCAAATCGGGGATGCCATTACTGGCTTATACTGGTGTGGTAACGACGAGGAACACTGTTGCTGGCAGACACTGATCTGACTGGGATGGCAATGATCAGGAAAACCGTTGCTTGTTGCACTGATCTGGTGTGGTGGCAATCAGGAACACTTATTCTAGCTACACTGGTCTGGTGCCACTGATGCTGGTGAGAAGACAGTGTTGATGGGGAAATCATGCATTTTTTTTTTTGGAAAGAAATTGCCCTAGCTAACAAATCTTTCAGGAAAAGACTTATGAGACAGATGAGAAATCCCTATCTAATCACCATGTCTGTCCCAGGATAAGATGATGCCAGAGTCTGGCACAAACATGTATATGGGACATCTGATTAAAATACAATGTTTAGGGCACTAAGATCCCCTTCCAGAACATTCAAACACACATAAACCTAGGACCAGCTGCATTAAGTTATTAAAGGTATAACATAAGAAAACCTAACACTGTAACAATACAATTACCACAACAGATTGCTGAAAAGATAACTTGCAGTTGCTGTGATCTCTGAAATGACCCTGAACAAATTGACTTCTTCCTTATAACTAAAGTCAATCACAAAATTCTAAAAGCATGTGCTGGCAGGAGAGCCAGTACAATATATTAGAACCCCTTACTTCCTGCTATGAGCATATACCTCCCTCTGTCAGCTGTGTGGAAAATACAGCATGAACATTTCTTATTTATATATTTGATTATCCGAAAACGAGGGCTACTGTTATTTTCGAAGACTAGAGCTGCTGTTTGAATATATTTAGTTCACATTAAAGAAGGACGGAATTGAAATGCAACTGAAATGGCTCTTTTAATTTCCTCAGCATGTATTTCACATATTTCAACTACATTCAAAGTTAATTGAAGTTGTATATTAATACATTTTCAATAGCGGTTCTCAGCACGTCCAGGATGGTGACAAATTTAGCAGTGGGAGATTACTGCTGAAAATGCCAGCTACCTACACAAGTGTATTTACTTACAAAAGAAATCAGAAAAATGTCTCGATTAATCCAGATTTTGTGAAGATTAGGAAAATATTAGTTAGGAATTGTACAGCCTCATACTGGTAGCATGACAAAGTACATTCTGGGTATTTTATTCTCTGGAGATTGCTAGAAACAAAAGGAATGGTGGGAACCAGTTTAATTATTTCTCCATTGTCAATAATTTTATTTTTGGCTTCTTTGCTTATTTTTTTGTTTCTGAAGTGCCATGATCCTTACATACTGTATGTTGGTTTTTATATTTTCACTGACAAGTAAACAGTAATTATTTTTCACAAAGCAGCCTAGCTAGGATTAATTATGTATATTTGAGCTTGCCCTATAAAGGAAGAACCCCAGTATAGTTAGACAGCAGGTATCCAAAAACACATTGGCACCTAGCGTATCTGTATATGGTGATTGAGCTATCTTTGTACTACTACAATAATGTGTGTTCCATTTACATAACAAACATTTTGAAAAGATGTCAGCAATTGCAGCCTACATCATTTTACCATAACATGTTTTATGTAAAGTAAACATTTCAGGAAAGAAACATGGGGGCTGTAAATTTTGATCTCCATCAGAAAATGCTAATTGTATGCCTATAATGTTTGCCCCTGGCTTCATTACTTTTTAAAGCAGAACTCCGGGAAAAACTTTTTTCTATGTCCTTGTTGCTGATCTCATACCTCCACCAACTATGCCATCCATCTTCTTCCTAGCTCTGTAGTTCCTCTGCATTAGCCTGATGATCGTGAAGAAAAAACATTATTTCCCTTTGGTTTCTTGTTTGTAAGACCGTTGATTGTTATTCCTCCTGTACTCCCAGCCAGTGGTCTTGTCACTTCCCAGTTGTAGTTCAATCCACAGCAAACAGAGACTTGTATTTCTGCCCTGCTCGCTATAGTGGGCGGAGGGGGTCTCACAGCCCCCAGTCTGTGCCACCCATAGAGGTGGTGTCCTCCTCCTCCTCCCTGCCAGCACTGCCCCCACTCCACCCCCTGCTATCTCTCAGTGCAGTGTAGAGATTGATGACAGAAATCATCCGGATGACAAACCTGAGATCTCGGGCTGTGACAGGTGTTGTATGTGAGATGCCAATTGCCGTAAAGTCCCGCCTCCCGTACCAGAATTGGAACAGTGCAAAGTCTATCACAATACCGGTCCGGGAGGCGGGACATTACGACGATAGGCATCTCACATACAACACCTGTCACAGCCTGAGATCTCTGCTCTGTCATGAGGATAATTTCTGTCATCAATCCCCGTTCTGCACTGATAAGCTGCAATGGTGGGCACTGATAAGCTGCACTGGTGGGCACTGATACGCTGCACTGGTGGGCACTGGTGAAACCACACTGATGGGAACTGATAAAAGCTGCACTGGCGGGCACTGATAAACTGCACTGGTGGGCACTGAGGAGACCACACTGATAAGCTGCACTGGTGGGCACTGATAGGCACTGATAAGCTACACTGGTGCGAACTGATGAGACCACACTGGTGGGAACTGATGAGACCACACTGATGGGCACTGATAAGTTGCACTGGTGGGCACTGATTAGCTGCACTAGTGGGCACTGATGAAACCGCACTGATGGGTACTGATAAGCTGCACTGGTGGGAACTGATGAGACCGCACTGATGGGCACTGATAAGCTGCACTGGTGGGCACTGATGGGCACTGATAAGCTGCGCTGGTGGGCACTGATGAGCACTGATGAGACCGCACTGATAAGCTGCACTGGTGGGCACTGATAAGCTGCACTAGAGGGCACTGATAAGCTGCACTAGTGGGCACTGATGAGACCACACTGATGGGCATAGATGAGACTGCACTGATGGGCACTGATGAGACCACGCTGGTGGGCATAGATGAGACTGCACTGATGGACACTGATAAGCTGCACTGGTGGGCACAGATGAAACCACATTTATGGGCACTGATAAAATGCACTAAGGCGACACTGATGAGGCTGTACTGATAAACTGCACTAATGAGCACTAAGGGTGCACTAATGAAAAGCTGCACTGATGGGCACTGATGAGGCTGAACTTATGGGCACTGATAGGCTGCACTGATAAGCAGTGGACACTTTACTGACAGCCCAGTGCCAAATATCCGTAGAAGGGGTTTCCACCATCCCTGCAAAGTTTGCAGTCATTTTTTATGTCTTATTTTCATTGTGAGATTTCCATACATTAGAAGGTTCCATCATGATTGTGTTATTGATTAGTAAGTTAGCGGTGCACTTTTTTGTTTTTTCTCATGCCGACATTTACTTGTGCCACATGCCGATATAAAGCAGCATGTCCCGACTCTTTCTTTCTGTATTGCGGCTAGGGATGTGCTCATATACACCATACAAGCACTGATTGCTGTTAGAAAGATATCAAAGCTGCAGCAAGAGGAGGAATATTTCTAATACTGAATTACAGCAGAGTACAGTGTGTATAATACATAATTATGGGATGTGTCTACAGTAATGATTACATAAAGCATGTAAGGGCAATATGCTCATCTTCTGTTGTGGCTGGAAGGGGAGAGCACAAACATGCTTTGCATTTATAAAGCTGTAACCTACCTATCCTGCTGAGTAGCATGGCTTGCTGCCTGCAGAATGAGGGGTATGATTCATGTTTAAGTGGGCTTTTTCACATTTACATGTACAGGCCTAGTGTACCCTCCCACAATCACTCCAATTCCAAAGATTCATGTAGTTTGATTACAGTGTAGAGAGAGAGGAAAGGATATGATGTAATCACTGTTCTAACAGCTCCTCCTTGGCAGAATACATGATGCATTTTTTGAATTAGAGAGCTGATTTCCTGGAAATTCAATTAAGTGCTGTACATACTATTAGAAAATCGTACCGAAAATACAGATTTTGAAGCGCTCATACAATAAACAGATCGTTAGTACAGAGCTTTTGAGAGCCGATCATGACAGCTTATCTGATATTATCCTATCGGACATGCAGGAAAAATTTTCTCGTACGATGCCCGATCGTATGATTTTCGTTTAACCAGTACAGTTGTCGTTCGAAAATGCAATACAAATGCACTACAACACATCACATCACTTGTGATTTTTTTATTCTGTCGTATGAGAATTTTTGTGACTGAAGTAAACTCTTCCAATTCAAACTGAGATTAGCATGCAAAAAAATGGACGATCATTCGCCTGATAATCTCATCGTGTGTACCGGGAATTAGACATTTCTCTTCAATGGTAAGGAATTTCACAAATTTAATAACTTTTTAGTGTTTTGTTTGTGTGTGTGTGGGGGGGGGGGTGTACTAATGGGGGATTTTTTGCCTATCCTGGAGTTCTGCTTTAAAAACTTGCCGACCGCCAATTGGCAATTGACGGCGGCAAAGTGGCTCTGTAACGCGGATCGGCGTCATATGACGGCGGCCGCGAGATCGCGCCTAGTGAGCTCACTGTGTTTGGGGAGGGCCAGGGAGCGGGTGCGGCGGCTTCGCCAGGGAGCGGGTGCGGCGGCTACCCGCGATGGCCCCCCCAGAGCGAAGGAACGGAGGTCCGTGTATGTAAACACGGACCTCCGTTCTGTGAAGGGGGAAGGGCTGTGATCACAGCCTTCCTGTATACAAAGGCTGTGACCACTTCCCTTCCCCTGTTAGGGCAGTCCCCCCACAGTTAGAACACGCCCAGGGAACATAGTTAACCCTTAGAGCGCCCCCTCCAGTTTAACCCCTTCACTGCCAATAGCATTTACACAGTAATCAGTGCATTTTTATATCACTGATCGTTGTATAAATGCCAATGGTCCCAAAAAAGTGTCAAAATGCTCCGACATGTCCGCTGAAATATCGCAGTACCGCTAAAAATCGCAGATCGCCGCCATTGCTAGTAAAAAATAAAAAAAAAATAAAAACCCCAAAAATGAATTCTCATCATCCGTAAACGCGACCACTTTTGCGCAAACCAATCAATAAACGCCGATTGCAATTTTTTTTATCGCAAATATGAGGAAGAATATAAATCGGACAAAAACGGTGAAAAAAAATGTTTTTTTTTGGATTTGTATTTTAGGAAAAAGTAAGAAATTTGGGTTTTTTTGCAAAATTGTCGCTCTTCTTTTGTTTATAGCGGCGATCAGAAATGACGCAGAGGTGATCAAATACCACCAAAAGAAAGCTCTGTTTGTGGGAAAAAAAGGACGCAAATTTCGTTTGGGTACAACGTCGCACGACCGCGCAATTGTCAGTTAAAGCGACGCAGCGCCGAATCGCAAAAAGGGCTCCGGTCCTAAAGCTGGAAATCCTTCCGGGGCTGAAGTGGTTAATTTCAAAGATTTACAACCACTTTAATCTCAATACTTCTTAACTACAGGTTTCCTTTTAAAAAGTGTAAAATTAAAATAACCCTAAACCATAATAGTTTCTGTTTGAAGCACAATTACACTTTTAGATTTAATTGTCTAATTACATTGCAGGCATGTGAAAACAACAGGTGTGGAAAGTCTTAACAGTTTCTGTTCTCTAAAAAGCAGTCACAACCTTAAGGGTCCTTTCACACACACGGACCGTTCATCAGTTCATCAGTTTATCAATTCAGCAGTTCATCCGTTTTTCATCAGTTTTTCATCCGTTTTTTCATCCGTTTTTCATCAGTGGTCATCAGTTTTTTCATCCGTTTTTCATCAGTGGTCATCAGTTTTTCATCAGTTTTTTTTTACATTCACTACCAATGCAAAAACGGATGAAAAACTGACCATTCGTCAGTTTACATCCGTTTTTCGTCCGATCCGTTTTTTTGACGGATGAAAAATAGGACTTTCATCCGTTCAAAAAAACGGATGCTGACCGAAGCGGATGAAAACTGATGAAAATAGCTGATCATCAGTTGTCATCAGTTTTTCCATAGAGTTGCATTATGTCCGTTTTTCATCCGTCAACGGATGGATGAAAAACGGACAAACGGTCCGTATGTGTGAAAGGGGCCTAATAGAAAAGCCTGACCCCTCTCAGCAAGCTACAGAGTTGGACCCTTGTTCTCTGTTTGAAAGCAGTTGACTCTGTAGAGGTCTGACACCCCCTCTGCCCAGTTACAGGCAGCTAAATTCCTCTAATCAGCAGGGAACATATGTTTTGCTCCTCAATGGAGTTATAGCTCTAACTCAGAAGGTGGTGTGTTGAACCTCTGCAGAGAGACCACTGCTTCCACACATAGAGAAAGGGCCCTTCTCTACAGCATGCTGCCATGGATTAGAATTTTCTACTCAGGCTGTGGATACTTTCTTAAGAAAATAAACTGTAACAGCTCACGCACACAGGCCATTTTTGCAGCTGCTTTTAGGGCGTCTGGCGTTATGTTTTTTACTATGTCAGAGACGAGGACCCACGTGACCGTTCGTAAAAAAAAAAGATGACGGAGATTTGCGAATACGGAGGTTTGAGGAGACTTTCAAACACACGTACCTATGTATCCGATTGTACCTCCTCTCAAGTCTCCATCATTTTTTGTATTGCGGTCTGCGGGATTTTCGTCGACGTTTTTACCGGACACACGCACTCGACAATGTCAAATAAAAGAATTCTTTCATAGGTGTCGGACTCATCTTTTAAGATTAGGTACCGTCGTACGACATCTCTTCCCGGGAAAGAGATACACACCTTCGTCACCAGAGAGA
>BLSH010095882.1:485562-495885 GCA_018402905.1 Glandirana rugosa
ATTAAATACGTCGAAAATAAAATACTGACGGATAGAGTAAAGAACTCCACGATTTTACCATCCCGTCATGTTTGGGGGGGGGGGGTTTACTGGGGTAAAACCTTTCATCTGTGGGGTTCCTTAAACGACTCTCCGTACAACTCGGATAACTTATAAAATAAAAAAACAGTATTCACTAACTTTCTACCGGTTTTACATATACCCATGGCATGTGTGAGCAATATATCATTTCAGTAACAACTTTGTATAATTTTTTTTTTTTTGGCCATCTTTCAATCACTTATGACAAAAAAATAAAATATTCAATAGGCTCAACATGCCTCTCAGCAAATTCCTTGGGGTGTCTACTTTCCAAAATGGGGTCATTTGGGGGGGGGGGGTTTGTACTGCCCTACCATTTTAGCACCTCAAGAAATGAGATAGGCAGTCATAAAATAAAAGCTGCATAAATTACAGAAAATGTACCCTAGTTTGTAGACGCTATAACTTTTGCGCAAACCAATAAATATACGGTAATTAACTTTTTTTTTTACCCAAGACATGTGGCTAAATGCATTTTGGCAAAAATTTATGACTTAAAATTTAGTTTATTGTATTTTTGTAATAACATAAAGTTGAAAATATTTTTTTTTAAATTTACGTCCTTTTTTTGTTTATATCGCAAAAAATAAAAAGCGCAGTGGTGAACAAATACCACCGAAAGAAAGCTCTATTTGTGGGAAAAAAAGGACGCAAATTTTGTTTGGGTACTGCATTGCATGACCGCGCAATTACCATTTGAAGCAGTGCAGTGCCAAATTGAAAAAAGTGCTCTGGTCCTAAAGCTGCAAAACCTTCCGGTTGGTAAGTGGTTAAATAAGAATTATATACAAGTAGTGAAAAACATGACAAAAATAAATTTATAAACTTGTAAACATTCAAAATACATTGCACGTTCGTTACAAAAAAAGGTTTCCCTTTAACCACTTCCCGCGAATCGGCGTAAATAGGCGGCGGCTGGTTTTGAGTGGCTGTACCGGGACATAGCCTGCAGCTGCAGGCTACATCCCGGTATCGTTTTTTAGAGTGGACGGTCGGCTATCTGGGGATGATGACGGGAGCCGCTCGGTTGTTATCCCAGGGGGCGGGAGTGGACATCCCCCCCTCCCGCCGCCTTCCACCACTCTTCTCCGGCCTCCACCAGGAGACCGGAGCGATGATCCGGCGCCTCCGCAGGCTGGAAGGAGACCTGACAGAAGCTGGAATCTGCTCCAATCGGGTCTCCTTCGGCAAATTCCGGAAGCGACGTCAGTCACTTACGGTTTACTCGGCGGCTAACGGCGCCAATTTAAAAAAAAATGACAGCATTCAGAATTGCCGTTTTTGGCGATCTGAATACTGTGAAGTGCAAAGGAGGGACCCCCCAGCCTTCCAAAAAGTGTACCTGTCCCCATCAATTGCTATCGCAAGGGATGTTTACATTCCTTGTGATAGCAATAAAAGTGATCAGAATTTTTTTTTTAAAGGAACAGTGTTAAAAATAAATAAATAAAATTAAAAAAAAATTTAAAGCGCCACCGTCCCCGCGAGCTCGCGCAGCAAAGAAAACGCATACGTAAGTCACGCCCGCATATGAAAACGGTGTTCAAACCACACATGTGAGGTATCGCCGCGATCGCCAGAGTGTGAGCAATAATTCTAGCAAAAGACCTCCTCTGCACCTCTAACCTGGTAACCGTTAAAAAATTTGAAAGCGTCGCCTATGGAAATTTTCAAGTACCGGACTTTGTCGCCATGCCGCGAGTGCGTGCAATTTTCAACCGTGTCATGTATGGTATCTATTTACTCGGTGTAACATCCTCTTTCACAAAATACAAAAAAATTGGGCTAACTTTACTGTTGTCTTATTTTTGAACTCGAAAAAGTGAAATTTTTCCAAAAAGAAAGACCGCTGCGCAAATACCATGTGACAAAAAGTATTGCAACGATCACCATTTCATTCTCTAGGGTGTTTGAAAAAAAATATATAATGTTTGGGGGTCCTAAGTAATTTTCTAGCTAAAAAAACTGTTTTCAGCTTGTAACCAACAAATGTAAAAAAGGGGCCCGGTTGGTAAATGGTTAAAGCTCTGATGCAGAGAGATTATTTCAAAATCACCCACGACCCACCTTTTTTCACTTTTCATATTTTCTTCTTTGCATATATAAATACAATAGCTATCACAATAAATATAGTCAAAGCAGTCAACCAGAAGTGCTTTTATAAAACGGTAATTTCCTATAGAACGAGCACAATGAATTTTAGATTTTTCTTGCTAGTGTTTACAAGATTACTTACAGAAATGTGAAGCCGTGGCAGCCAGAGATATGCTGAGACTAGGAGACTGGAAAATTTCTGCAGAAATGTTAATGTTTTTTCGCCGTCTCCTGACATTATCAGAAACATAGAAGATGCAAACCAGTCATGACCAGAATAGCCTCCTTGCAAACACCCTGGGCACAAGAGCGGTCAAGGAAGTTTTAAACAGAATTTGGATTTTAGCTGACGGCAAATATTTAGCATTCGTTTAGGATTGTGTCTTTACAAACTAAGGCCACAGTAGACTTGCTGAATTTGAAAGTGAAAACGCTGCTATAAAAAATGTGAACGTGTGCTATATATTTAAAATTGGTCTCATTACTTTTTATTTGCCATGCTTTTCCCCATCAAGTACACTCTTTATTCTGGCCCCTTCCTTTCTTTGGTTTCTTTACAGCTGAAGTTTATCCAAAAAGAAAAAAAAAATCCCTACAGCTTTACTCACATCACTTACCTGCAGGGCTATTTTTTTTTTAGGGAATAGGTGCAGGTATTTCCCCCTGGCGTGGGTCCTACCCACCTCTGAACACCGTCCCTTGGTTCCACCTCCCAGTACTGTCCAAGGATCATTTTGTGCTGCTAAATAATTTGTATGGAATTAGTGCTTGTCTAATAACAAAAAAAAACCCCAGTAAAATAGATCCCCTGGAGCCAGCAACAATAGATCCTTCGCAAAACAGTAGACCCCCCCAGCAACAATGGACCATACCCCAGCAACAATAGGTCCCCCAACAACAGTAGACCCCCACCACAGCAGCAATAGTTCCCCCACACAGCAGCAATGGACCACCCACAACAAAATACCACCCCCCAGCAACAAAAGATCCAACCCAGCAAACATTATACCCCCCCAGCAGCAAAGACAGATCTCCCAGCAGGCAGCATCAATAGACCCTCCAGAAGCCACCAACAATAGACCCCTTCCTCAATAGTAGATCCCTACCAGCAACATAGGACCCCCCAGAAAAAATGGACCCTCACACAAAAACAGATAAACACAGCAGAGAGAGGGCATCTGGGTCAGTGTGATTGTTAAAACAAGTAACACTTTATTCTGATACACTTACATAAAAGTATCTTGCAAGCTGCACACGGGGTGGATGTCGATCGCCAATTGAGCAGCCAGCCGTCACAATGGATGAGAAGACAGCTCTAGGGGTTAGCTTGGACACGCCATGTGGAGATGTATAACCGGCGGCGTCTCACACCCGCCTCCTTCTTCAGGTCTTGTTTATAATTTATTTTTTATTTAGAGTACATCTTGTACATCTTCTCCGCCCCCCCCCCCCCGGTTATTGATTCCTTATGGTCCACCTCATAGCTGCCTAGCTGCCAGTGAGCTCTAACTCACACACTACCTGCCAGTTGTGTGTGATATATTGCTTGCACACAAAAGCAAATCCCTACCGGTGACAATAAATCCCCCAGCAGCCAGCATATCAATAGACCCTTCAGCACACTCCACACCCCTTGCTATTACATACATTCAGTGTTGGAGGTGCTGGAACTGTGCCCCCTCCCATTCCCGCTGAAAAAAAAGCCACGCTTACCTGTAATGAAGGATGTCCCATGTTGCAGCTGGATTCTAGAGAAATCATCACTGCAGGAATGCCTGTTTTCTTCCTGTTTCTGAACTTACAGCACTTCAATGGTGAACAACTTCAGGTCTTCAGGCAGAATAGGGATACAGTTGGTGCATCAGGGACATGCCCCTCATTTCTCTTACTCCACTGAGATTATTTTCATTGATTACATTGACTGTAGCACAATCTGCGAATGTGTCTGGATCAGTCATAAGATTCTCTCCTCCATTCACATATTGTGCTAAAACAGTGCAATCAATGAAATAACTTTTCTCAATCAAGGAGAGGGTAGGAGGGGGCATTTCCCCATTGAACCATCTGTACTGCTGTTCTGCCACACTGCTTTTTTGTGTCTGGATCAGTCATAAGATTCTCTTCTCCATTCACATATTGTGCTAAAACAGTGTAATCAATGAAATAAATGTTCTCAATGGAGAGGGTAGGAGGGGGCATTTCCCCATTAAACCATCTGTACTGCTGTTCTGCCACACTGCTTTTTTTTTTTTTTTATTCATATTTTATTAATGAATAAAGATTTTCTAACAAAAAAGTCAGAGCTTCAACATGCAATTGGTAATTAATTAGGTCTATGCAATGTGATATGAATACAGTCTGGCTATGTTTTAACATTGAGATACTTTCACCTTACGGTGAGTCCATTCAGTTACAATGCTAATGTATAGACGTATACTGCTATAGTAAATGTCCAAGATTCACTGAGCAAGTATCAGAAAAACGTCAATCTACTAATACCTGTATTCACCATACTGAGTACTCTTAAAAGGTCAGTACATCCAAAAATATTTCAGCCAAAGGTTAAGTCTGGTGGATTGGATCACCAGTTGTCTTCTTTTACCTATTAGCAATTTTAATAGTCAAATTCTTCTTCTATATTTACTGGCTTTATTCCCCTTCAACTTGGAGTTTTAGGCATACCTATTTTGATCCGTCTATGGCCAGCTTTAGCATTAAACTTCACACAGATAAAAAGGCTAACTAACAAAGGCTCGTCGTGACCAGAGACACTAAGAAAATCATGCTCAATTGGACTGGAAAAAAAACATGCAAAATTCATATAGACCCAGATTAGCGTAACCTAAGCACAGTGATATATCCTGGATAGCATTAGAGGTTCATTAAATGGTGGCACTTGCCCATATATTTCTATAAAAGGATACTCAGAGGAGAGGTAACAACTACTTGCTGTTGTTGAAGGAAATTCTCACACCGCAGCAGTAGATGTGTAAGATCTTGTTCACTGCTGCTGCCCAAGAGATTTAAATGGCTACCATACCTAGAGAAAATAACAGAAATAGTCACTAGATTATGGACAGTAGTATCAACAAATTAGAAAGCCACTTGAACAACTGTTTAAAATGAATTTCAGGAGGTCAACATGTAAGCAAAAATGTAACCATGAACAGAGTAGCAGAAGTACCACCATAGCAGGTCATGGGATACTTTTAGGCACAGAAGCAAGCAGAACCTTGGGCAGGGCACCCTAGATCAGAAAGACTCACAAGTGGCATAGGGGTTCATTTACAAAAGGCAAATAGGCTATCCACTTTGCAAGGCATTTTTTCTCTTAGCATGGTGAATGAAATTAATCTCTACTGGCTTGCATTACCCAATCATGTGCAAGATTTTTTTTTTCTTGTTTGTACCTGATTAGATATTCTTTGGACAACTGAATGTACAGCCTATCTGCCTTTAAATAAACCCAGAGTGTAGAACTGTATAAAGGGCTGCATTAGTTCAAACTAAAAAAACAAACAAGAAAAAAACAATGGATGCCTATGGATGTGTATTGCTTTTGTTGTGGTGCACTGCCAAAAACTATTTTTTTGGCAACACACAGCACTGCAAATTAGTGAGTTGGTGTGTGTTGCGCTAAAACGTACGTCCTTTGGCCAGGGAAGCTGGGGAGCGCTGTTCAGGATGAATGGCACCGCATCAAACCAGAAAATTATGGTGGTGTAAGCAAGCCCTTTAATCTAGCTGATGAGTGATAAAAACTGCACATTCCTCTAATGCCAGGTACACACAGGCTGAAAATCGTTCGAAAATGGTTGGTTCGGAGGAGCCGGCTGACTTTCGTGTACAGCTCCCTGTCTGACAGAAGTCGGTCTCATGATTGGGCATGCTGGAAAACCAGTATCTGATCAGCGCTTGTGAGCGTTACCCCTGTCAGAACACAATAGCACAGCAGGGGAGATCACTGTATTAACATGGCTTGTGTTACTACAGCGATTTGTGAGTGTTTTTTTTTTTGTTCTTACTGAACAAAATCAACCCCTTTGCCTCTCTGTAGTGGTTTACACTGGCTGGTTCCCGTGCGGTGTATTTTGCCAGCCCATTCATTTGAATGAGCTGCAAAATGCACTGGACCACCGAAAAAGTAGTACTTGCACTACTTTTAAAAACACATTGCATAGACAGCATGGTACTGTGGTACCATGCGATTGGTGCCCACAAACCCACTGCATTTTCAATCTGTGTTTGGGGTGCCATTAACAATGCACTGGCACCCACATGCAGATCTCAAGCGCAGCATGTTCATCCACGATGTGGGAAACTCGCACAGAACACTGGTGTGAACCATCCCTTATGCTTCCAAGATTCATTCCTCCTGTTTACATTTAAAGTGGTTGTAGATACCGCTTTGTTATTTTTACCTACAGGTAAGCCTATAATAAGGCTTACCTGTAGATAAAATGAATATCTCCTAAACGTGCACCCTGAATGCAGCCACTGACGTCAGGTATGCCGGACCGTAAGAGCTTCTTGCTGGAACCGAGGGCTCCCACGTTTGGGAGTGACGTCATCATGGCTCCGGCCACTCACAGCGCCAGAGCCCGCGGTCCCGGAAGAAAGGATGGGAGAAGATGTCAGCCCTCTCAGCAGTGAGCAGGCGCCGCTGGAAGGGCTTCATTCTAAGGTATTTCATAATGTGCTAGAATGAGATGCATTCTAGCACATTATGCCATTATGCCATTGTCTTTTTTGTTATTTTATTTCAGTGGTTTACTACGGCTTTAGATTTTTAAATTTAAATACTGTTAAATTGTTATTTTTACCAACTGCGACTTCCGTAGCAATAAACTGTTGCATTTTTCCAAGGATGTCTGGAATATAATGGGAAACCAGTAGAACATATAGAATTATCTGATAAAAAAATTACCTGATAACCAACTTTACACCAAGCTGCTGAGATGAAGAGAGACTTCCACTCTTGATGTTCGTATCTAAGCAAAATTAAAAATGTTTTAAATGTCAACACATAGGAGACAGTGTGCTGATCTGGAAAAGTTATTTACTCACAAATATTGCTCAGTTAACAGTGCACCTTCCGGGATATAAAAATGAACTTTTAAAGGAAATATTTTATGATGGTAATTAAAAATGTAATTCCAGCCAAAACCTTTCTAGTTATGGATATAGTGGGGAAAGGTTAAAGCTTCTGTTTTGTTTTTGCTGCTATATTCTGCTATATTTCTCCCAATTTTCTGTGTTGTCATAAAAGATATCTTTAAAAGTGTCAGCAGAGACAAACCGCAATAACAACACAATTTTACTGGTGCGAGGAAAGGTTAGAACTTTTATCAGGTTTATATTGTTGTCTCTGTCCCTAAGGAAGTGACAGGACCTTTACTTAGTGGGGGTGTCGGCAGCCAAAAGTTCCAATCTTTCCACGTGCTATCTGAAAATTTCATGGGGAGACAGGCCTTTGTATTAACTTGATACTAGCAAAGAGATGAAGGGAATCAAATGATTTTCAACAATGCTCACTAACATTTTGTACTGGTTAGTATAAGATGTCTAATTGCAAAAATATTTTTAAATCTCTACATTTAAAAGATTACTCACTCAGCTGCTGCAAAATCACTGCTAAAATAGTTAGGCGATGATCTGAATGAGTTAGGTAGCATAAAATAATTATCGTGTTTTTAAAGCAGTATTAAACCCAAAAGAAAACAATTATTATACTGTAAATTCAAAAGTGACAAATGAGCGCTCAGTGCAAAAAAACAATACTAACCGCTTGCCGTCGGTCTACCGTCAAATGACGGCGGAGCGTCTCTCGTTGCGGGCGGACGTCATATGACGTCGCCCCTTTAAGCCAGGATTGCGCGCGATTGGGCGCGCACATCCCAGCTCTGTTGGTGTCGGCGTCTCCCCAGGACACACCGCGTCACTGACGGGGGTGAACAGCCATTGGGCATGGCTGTTTACCATGTGATCAGCCGTGACTTCCCTGATTCGCACTGCACATGCGTGCGATCGGGAGTGTGCTGCGAGTGCATGTCGGTGGCGGCGTGTTCCTAGGGAACATGGCCTGTCACCGACACAGGTATCAGCCGCCAGCCGGCGGCTGATACCTTGTGATCAGCTGTGATCTACTTCACAGCCGATCACTTCCAATGTAAACAGAGCGGTAACTCACTGTTACCACCTCTTCTCTCCTCACACAGTTTCCAGTGTGAGGAGAGAAGAGCTGGGATCAGTGAGTTACTGATCTGTATAGTAAAAGCACACTGACACATCCCCCCCTGCCCCCCCCCCAATGCACCTGTCACCCCAAAAGTCACCCCATATGCCCCCATAAAGTGCACCTGTCATCATAAAGTGCAATTGTCATCATAAAGTGTACCTGTCACCCGTCAGTGACCGCGGCCTGTCACCCGTCAGTGACCGTGGCGTCACCTGCCAGTGACTGTGGCATGTCACCCGACACCCATCAGTGACCGTGGCCTGTCACCCGTCACCCATCACTGACCGTGGCGTGTCACCCATCACTGACCGTGGCGTGTCACCCGTCACCCATCACTGACCGTGGCGTGTCACCCGTCAGTGACCGTGGAATGTCACCCATCAGCGACCGTGGCTTGTCACCCAACACCCATCAGTGACCGTGGCGTGTCACCCAACAGTTACCGTGGTGTGTCAACAGGCACACATCAGTGGCCTGTCACCCAACACTGACGTAGCCTGTCACTCATCACTGACCATGGCCGTCACCCATCAGTAACCACCGCCAGTCACCCGTGGCCTGTCACCCCTCACCCATCAGTGACCACCGCCAGTCACCCATCAGTGACCATGACCAGTCACCCATCAGTGACCACCGCCAGTCACCCGTCACCCATCAGTGACCACCGCCAGTCCCTCGTCACCCGTCACCCATCAGTGACCACCGCCAGTCACCCGTCACTCATCAGTGACCACTGCCAGTCACCTGTCACCCGTCACGCATCTGTGACCACCGCTAGTCACCCGTCACACATTAGTGATCACCGCCAGACACCAGTCAACCATCAGCGACCACCGTCAGACACCCGTCACTCATCAGTGACCACCGCCAGACAAGCGGCACCCATCAGTGACCACCACCAGTCACCTGTCACCCATCAGTGACCTCCACCAGACACCCATCACCTATCAGTGACGACCAACAGACACCCGGCACCCGCCAGTGACCACCGCCAGTCACCTATCACTTATCAGTGACCACCGCCAGTCACCCATCACCGTCACCCATCAGTGACCTTCATCCGGCACCCATCAGTGACCACCAGACACCCATCACCCATCAGTGACCACCACCAGACACCCGGCACCCATCAGTGATCACCACCAGTCGCCCAACAGTGACCACCATCAGACAGCCGTCACCCATCAGGGACCACAGCCAGTCACCCGTCACCGTCACCCATCAATGACCTTCACCCGTCACCCATCAGTGACCACCAGACACCCATCAGTGACCACCACCAGACACCTGGCACCCATCAGTGACCACCACAAGTCACCCATCAGTGACCACCACCAGTCACCCATCAGTGACCACCACCAGTCACCCATCAATGACCACCACCAGACAGCCGTCACCCATCAGGGACCACCGCCAGTCACCCATCGCCTATTAGTGACCACCGCCAGTCACCCGTCATCCATCTGTGACTACCGCCAGACACGACACCCGTCACCCATCAGTGACTACCGCCAGACACCCGTCACCCATCAGTGACCACCATCAGACACCCATCACCCATCAGTGACCACTGCCAGGCACCCGTCACCCATCAGTGACCACCACCAGTTGCCCAACAGTGACCACCACCAGACAGCCGTTACCCATCAGGGACCACCGCCAGTCACCCATCACCTATTAGTGACCACCGCCAGTCACCCGTCATCCATCAGTGACTACCGCCAGACACCAGTGACAACCCGTTGACCACCACCAGTGACTACCCACTGCCCACGGACCGTCACCAGTGACTACCCACTACCCACAGACTACCACCAGTGACTACCCACTGCCCACAGACCGCCATCAGTGACTACCCACTGCCCACAGCACAGACCGCCATCAGTGTCTACCTACTGCCCACTGACCGC
>BLSH010095882.1:496618-521749 GCA_018402905.1 Glandirana rugosa
ATGTATCGTTTTTACTGTGGGGTTTTATGTAAGACTATAAGGAGGACTTATACCGCTATGGTGTACACACTCTGAAAATGTATCGGACTGGTGTATGTCTCCGGGTTGTAACTTGATCATGGAAGTCCGCAAGATGTTCGTATTTAATGTAAAATGACTTGTTCAAAAGACTCATTATGCCTCATAGATTATACATTGGGGTGTTCTCTTTCCAAAATGGGGTCATTTTGTGGGCAATTCCATTGTCCTGGTGCTCCAGGACCTTCAAAAGTGTAATAGGTAGTTGAGAAATGAGATGTGTAATTTATGCTTGTAGAACGCCTGAAGGTACTAGTTCAATGTTGGGCCTCTGTATGTGGTCAGGCTATGTAAAAGTCTCACACATGTGGTATCGCCATATTCAGGAGGAATATCAGAATGTATTTTGGGGTGTCATTTTTGCTATGTACATGCTATGTGTTGGAAATATCTTATAAATGGTCAACTTTGTGTAAAAAAAATGCGTTTTCATTTTTTTCCCACATTTTCCAAAAACTACTGGAAAAAAATGAACCGTTCAAAAGACTCATTATGGCTCATAGATTATTAGTTAGGGTATTTGCTTTCCAGAATGGGGTAATTTTGTGGGCAATTCTATTGTCCTGGTGCTCCAGGGCCTTCAAAAATGTGATAGGTCGTCATGACATTAGATGTGTAATTTATGTCCCTAGAATACCTGACGGCGCTCCCTGCATGTTGAGCCTCTGCATGTGGCCAGGCTGTGAAAAAGTCTCAGACATGTGGTATCTCCATACTCAGGAGGAGTAGCAGAATGTGTTTTGGGGTGTAATCTGTGGTATGCATATGCTGTGTGTAAGAAATAACCTGTTACAATGACAATTTTGTGGGAAAAAAAAGAAAAGAAAAAAAAATCTTCATTTTGCAAAGAATTGTGGGAAAAAAATGACAACTTCAAAAAATTCACCATGCCTCATACTAAATACCTTGGAATGTCTACCTTCCAAAAAGGGGTCATTTGGGGGGTATTTGTACTTTCCTGGCTTGTTAGGGTCTCAAGAAATGAGATAGGCCGTCAGTATATCAGGTGTGATCAGGTGTGATCAATTTTCAATGATTGGCACCATAGCTTGTGGACTCTATAACTTTCACAAGGACCAAATAATATACACTTATTTGGGTTATTTTTTTACCAAAGATAGTTAGCAGTATAAATTTTGGCCAGAATTTACAAAGAAAAATTACTAATTTGCAAAATGTTATAACAGAAACAAAGAAAAAGGCATTTTTTCAAATATTTTCAATTTTTTTTATTTATAGCACAAAAAATAAAAAAACCCCTAGTGTTTAAATATCACCAAAAGAAAGCTCTATTTGTGTGAAAAAATGGACGCAAATTTCATATGGGTACAATGTTGCATGACTGAGTAATTGTCATTCAAATGTGATAGCGCTGAAAGCTGAAAAATGGCCTGGACAGGAAGGAGGTTTTCGTGCCCGGTACTGATGTGGTTAATAATCAAGCCGCTGGCACTAAAAAGGTGAATATACAATCCTCAGACACAATATAAAAATATAACAGTGCAGCGCTAAGAAAACCTATAATATGTGAATGTCCACAAATCAACAATTAAAAATAAAAAGTAGCGAAAAAAGCAGTCAACAGTTAGTGAAAAAAATTGCTTGTGAATAAGCTTGGTGAATCACTTCAATAAGTTCCTTATCCAGATTGGAAGGTGTCCAGACATGTGGTAACCCACAGTAGAACTTAACTCCCCTGGCGGTATTCCAGAGTGTGGCTCAGGGTAAATTTCCTGAGCTACACTCGGGATCGCATCGCTGGATCCAGGCAGTGCTACTTACCTTGTCCCCTGAATCCAGCGTTGTTCACCACTGTGTCAGCACGCTGTCTTCCACCCGATTCACTCTGTGTGCCGGGCTCCGTTCCCTGCGAGCGGTGAGTCCAGCGGGAAATTCAAATAGTGAAACACATAGTAAACATACAGTCTCCTGTATCCTTCTTGCATCGAGTGCCCCCACGGGGAAATCGCTTCTCTGGGGACACCCATGCGGGCGCGCTCTCGAGTCCTGCTGCTGCATCCATTGACACAGACAGCAGGACTCGCACCTGCTCCCCCAGCACCGTCATTGGATTTGATTGACAGCAATGGGAGCCAATGGCTGCGCTGCTATCAATCTATCCAAATCAGGACCCGAGACACCGGCTGGAGCTGGGGTGCTTGTCCCCGGCGTGGGAAAGACAGGGTTCAGGTAAGTAAAAGGGGGGCTCTGGGGGGGTGCTATACTAAAGGAGGTTTTTCACCGTTATGCATAGAATGCATTACGGTGAAAAACCCTGATAATTTACAACCCCTTTAAGTTCTACTATGGGTTAACACATGTCCGGACACCTTCCAATCTGGATAAGGAACTGATTGAAGTGATTCCCCAAGCTTATTCATAAGCAATTTTTTTCACTAACTGTTGAGTGCTTTTTTCCTTATTTTATATTTTTAATTTTTGATTTCTGGACATAAACATATTATAAGTTTTCTTAGTGCTGCGCTGTTATATTGTTATATTTATTATACTGTAGCTTACCAATTCTTAGATGTGATGGCTGCATTCGTTTTGTTTTTTAGGCTCGGTCTTTCTTCTTTTTTAGGCTCTCTTGCAGTTACAGGGATGAGACAGATCATTTAACACTGAAGGTGTGCTTAAATTACCAGCTTTTATTTACTTATGTAAAACCTTTATCCCAAAAGGAAAAAACTGTTTGCTGTAACTGATTATAAAGTATTAGCCGATATTCGGCTTCAATTGTTACTGTGATTAAATGTCTAGTACATCTAACACACTCCTCCCTCAGACTGACAATGCTGCTGTCCAAATCTGCCCCCCGTGCTCCTTTATCCAGAATGAGGGCACTCTAATACAAAACTCTGGTCCGGCCACATCTTGAATATGCCGTCTAGTTCTGGGCACCAGTCCTCAAGAAGGATGTGCTGGAACTGGAGAGAGTCCTGAGAAGGGCAACAAAGCTAATAAAGGGACTAGAGGACCTCAGCTATGGGGAAAGACTACAAGCATTGAACTTATTCTCTCTGGAGAGGAGACACTTGAGAGGGGATATAATAGCGATGTACAAATACCATACTGGTGACCCTAGCATAGGAAAAAACTTATCAGTGAAAGGAATTTAAAAAGACACACGGCCATTCACTGAAACTGGAAGAGAAGCGGTTTAACCTTTTACTGCGTAGAGGGTTTTTTACTGTAAGAGCGGTAAGAATATGGAATTCTCTTCCACAAGCAGTGGTATCAGCAGGGAGCATCGATAAAAAAATTATTAGATGTGCACCTTAACGATCACAACATACAGGGTTATACGATGCACTATTGACATAAACACCACAGGTTGAACTGGATGGACTGGTGTTTTTTTTCAAATTTACAGACTATGTAACTATATGTAACTACGTATTATTGGGCAGATCACCAGGTGGAAACAGAGGGCAAAAAGCTGAAAACTAGTGCAGCCACCACACCCAATGATTGGTAAGCTGCAATATATTACATTTTTGGTTTTAATAGTGCTTTAATGTACTAAGATTGATTGCTGGACATCCTGGTTTAAAGTATTTCTAAAGGCTTAATGTTTTTTACCTTCATATACATGAAGGTAAAAAAAAAAAATCCTTCTATGTGCAGCAGTCCCTTAAGCCCCTTCTAATACTTACCTGAGCGTCATCTTGATCCAGTGATGTGTATGAGAGCCTCGGCTCTCCAGGAACTCTTCCTCCTCATTGGCTGAAACAGCAGCAGGAACCATTGGCTCCCGCTGCTGTCAATCATAGCCAGTGAACTAATGAAGACGGGGGGTGGGGCCGATCAGCAGCTATGTGTGTGAATGGACACACAAAGCCACGGCTCGCGAACAAGCCTGCTTGGGTGCCCCCATTGCTGCTTGGGGCACTCAGCAGGGGCCAACAGCGCTGGCGAGGGACTGGAGAAGAGGAGGTTTGGGGCTGCTCTGTGCAAAACCATTGCACAGAGCAAGTAAGCATGACATATTTGTTATTTTTTGAAAAAATTAAATCACTTGACAATAGACCTGATTCTCCAAGCTACAGCATCACTTATTGCATGCTAAAAGTACAAAGCATACAATAGTATGCCATTTTATCACAACATAATATAACTTTATGCAACAAATAAGACAAAAGTTTTATACATTAGCATTAGGAGTGTGTCTTCTCTTGGGGTAATTTCACATGCTCTAACGAGCAGGGCCCTTATATTCCTCCTGTACTGAATTGTATTATAATTGTACTGTCTGCCCTAATGTTGTAAAGCACTGCGCAAACTGTCGGCGCTATATAACTCCTGTATAGTCATAACAATAATGACAATATGGACCGGATATAAGCCAGCTTTTGCATAATATGAATGGCAACTTTGCGTGCAGTGTTGGGTTTTCCTAAACATTCACATGGAAAAAAATTACATGTAGATGACCAATCATACAAACACTAAAGTGTAACTCCTGCAAAACCTTTTTGGCTTTGGATAGAGAGGGAAAGGTCTTTATTCTGTTTCCCTGGTGGGCATATTTCCCTAACTTTCTGTCCGATATACACAATCATAAACTGATTCATTGACTATAAATGGGTAGGATGTGAGAAGAAAAAGCTCCTAAGTCGGAACACAAACAGTAATAACAAGATAATTTATACATGTTAAGCCTTCCATAATCTACTAAAACTCTGTTTTTTCTGTGGACTTCTAGTGGGAAAATTTCCCAACTCACCACATCCTGTTCTGGAGATGAAGGCATTAAGCAAAGAAAAGCGTTCCCAAAGGACCACAGACAGCAAAAAACTTGACAACAAGGTCCTAATCCTTCCTCATTCTGTCCATAACTGACCAAAACTGGAGTTAGGCTTTAGGAACCAGTACTATGTGAAATATTTTCTATATAGAGGTACTTGCTGCAAAATAGCCCAGTTTGACATATTATAACTTTTGATTGGTAACTACTAACTCACCAAGGAGAAAAAAAGCCTTGTTATTTACCCTACTCTTTGATTAATATTAAAGGTTAAGTATACTTTAATTTTAAAAACCAAAGTATATCTAAAGAAAAACTGCTTTTGCTATCTGTGTCTCATTAGGAAGACTTTGCTTCACTTCACTTTCTAATGTTGGGGAAATCCCCTCTTACGCAGCTGTCATGAGAGCAAGTGTCTCCATTTGAAGAATTTCCTTCCATTCCTGTTCTGGTGGAAAATGTTGGATCTACCCTTACATTTCCAGTTACTTTTTTGACCTGGACAATTAAAAAATATAAATCTCTCTACTCGGGACACATACAGCAATACAATTCTGATAGTGGTTCTATCCAAATATAAAATATGTTTTGCCTTTAAGTATACTTTAAAAATGTCCCTTCTGCCCTGAACTCTGTAGCAGGAAAATTGGTAGACTACTGTACCTTTAATACCTTTTTTCTCTCATTCGCTAGCTGCCCTGCCTGAAGCCGGTGTAGTGTTTCCCAGGTCATGTGCTGTGTAGCTCCATTAAAAAAAAAAAAATTGTATGTCCTAACCTTGAGATGAGTTATGACCAAGGAGGATAATAGCTAGTCTGGCCAGATGTCATCTGCAGCTTGGCACATGAATACACTGGAAGTAGACAGCCCTGGAGCGGGAAAACTTTGTACTCACCTAACTTACTCAGGTGAGCTGGGCAGTAAATAGGTGATTTTTGTAGATCTCTACTTGCTACTAACTTGTTTTGCTGAAGAGGACAGGAGAAGGGGGAAGCAATAATGAATTTTCAAACTAAAATGCAATTACCATTTAAGTGAATTCATTTTATTATTCGGAGTAATGTGATACATAAAGATTTTATCTCTGTAAAATAATTGTTTATTGCCAACACCACCTCTTTTATTCTTCAGTGTAGATTGCTGACATTTCCTCAATGTTTCCGTAAATGTTTGTGCAGAAATAATTTATTCTCTGTCCTCACAAATTTCCGTCAAAAGCAAGACATTACTTTATGTGTCAGAAACAATTTTGGATATTCTATAACTAAAAGACTCGTTAAAGAGAGGGTCAGTTGTGGAAAGGGATCTGTATAGCTTTCAGTAAAGAGAAAAAGGTAAAATGAATTAGGAAATGGAGAACTGATGTTACAATAACATTAATGACCAAGTTAACAAAGTAATTAAAAAAAAAAGTAAAGAATCGGATGCATTATTATTTATTGACTTTACACTACAGTACTATATTTTTACAGCCTTAGCACTAAAGTAAAACTACCAGGTTTTCATGAGGAGCATAAGAGTATTAGTAACACTATAAAAGAATACATGGTTTATTCCACCAGAGAGTCTATGATGAAACCTGAAAGATGCACCATTAGTGGACACAATGTATAGTTAGATATTAAATAGGAACTGTCTAATTATTTGCTTTATGTATTTGCCAATTTTCACAACGGCACCCCCTGGCCTCAATGAGGCATTAAACTTCAAACCGTTCCTTCAGGGTTATACATCAGGAGGGTTTGATACAGACTTGTTATAGACCCTCCACCGGGGTATAGGCATCCATGACGGTCTTTAGCTTTTTCCTGCTCTGGAACTCTCCATGCTTTCTGTATTCCTTTTTGTTTTCTCATCTCTTTCGCCTTTTTCTCTCCCCCCTTTTTCTGTACGTTCAAAGGTTTTATGACTTTTGTAAATGTGTAATTGTAATTCGTCCCTTGTTGTTCTGGAGTACTTTTAGAGGACTTTTTTGCATATATTTTTTGCAATTTATTTGCCCTTTGCAATAATGCTTTTTTTCACCTATTTTTCATCTCCTCTGTTGCTATATTTGCAGGGGACAATATGCTCCTTGGCCATTAGATGTTGGCCTGGCCATTGGTTTACTCCATAGCGTGTGCAGGCCCCTCAGCTGGCACATAGCTAGTGGGGCTTTTAGTCACTTCCTAGGGTAGTGCCGGTGGGGCTGATGCCTGTTGGTAGGCACCGCGCCCGCTGCCTGCCACCTCGCCTTTCCATCAGCCAGGATTTGACGCTCTGTGAGCTTCCAGATGTCTGATGTCATTGCACAGCGCCATATGTTGGTCCGCTCAGTTCATGCGCGGTGATGCCGGACGCCGGGTGACCAGCCATGGAAACGTGACCCCTAAACCTATTGTGGATATCTCGGTGCTCCCAGTCTAGCTATTTGGGTGCGCTTTAATCCTGCCCTCTGGCAGGTATAAGAGGGCTTTTGGCAATAGCTGGGAGAGAATGTACTCCCTGGCCATCTGGTGGGACCCATGCTTGGTACTACTTTTGGTTTATCAAAATGACAAATTTTACTTCACATGGCGAATGTTGTTACTTGAGTGTGAATGCCACTGGTGCAGCTGCCCTGCGAGACAGGGCTCTCGGGCATATCAGCACACTCTATTCCCTGATGATTGCAGCTGCATCATTGGGGAATATTTTCTCTCTCCCGCCCACGCAAGTCTGGCTGGAGAGCCAAGGAGGTTACAGAGTCATGTAGAAAAACAGCAAGTGTGTGGGGGAGCCCACTTTCCGGTATAATATATGGCAAGTATAACAACAGGATATTAACATATTTGTTATGTACATTAGTATTGAAGGAGAACTTCCTCAGTACTGTCTTTACTTATCAGAACAACACATATATAATAGTTATTATGTTAGTTGTCTCTAAGTGGATAATGCTGATCTGATAACATTTACTTGTAGTAGCATAAGAGATAGTATAATTTAACTGTGTCACAGTTGTCATGTGTTTCTTGCCTTTAACTTACAGTTAGGATAGGACAAGGAAGGAGGGGAGACATCCCTCATGATTCATACCTGTATTGACTCTGATAGGAAGAAGAGATTAAAAACAGAGAGAAATGGGAAAGGGAGGGCAGAAGGAGAGAAGAGTACATAGGGGAAGGAGGGGATCACCAGATGGAGGGACATTTCAGTTCGGGTAGGATATTTGTTGCAACTTTAGATTCTCATCAATAAAAGGTCAAGGGAACATTAGGTTTTCGTCAAAATCAGGTGGGAGGAAATGGCGAATCCAAGGTCGCCATTGGCGTTCAAATTTGGGAATCATGCCTAAAATAGTTGCCTCTATCTTCGCATGTATCATGAATTTTGTTATTCTGTGTTTAATCTCTGAGACTGGGAGGGATGAGTCTTCCAGGATCTTGCTATCGTTTGTTTTGCCGCAGTTGTTACTTGTAGCATGAGTTTGAATTGCATGCAAGTGATCTCTGGGGGTTTGTAATTGAGTAAAGCAACGGTGCGTGCAGGTTGCAGGGTTTGATCTACAAGTGTGGAAATGATGGAGAATATTTCGTCCCAGAATCTTCGTACTAGGGGGCATTCCCACCATATGTGGATGTGAATGCCTCTACCGGGGCATCCTCTGAAGCAAGCCGGGGAGTATGTAGGTTGGTACTTAGCTATCCGGGCTGGGACTAGGTGTTGGCTATTATGTTATGCGATGCTGATTTTGTGGTGAGCCAAATGTCTTTCCTGTCTTTGGCTTCCAGATGTTCGTTCAGGTCTGTCTCCCATTTATTGACAGAAGGTAGAGCGGTGGGCGTGGGGGGGTCTAACAGGAGCTGGTATATGTGGGAAATGAGTCTGCGCATGTGTGGGTCTTGGTCGCATGCTTGCTCATATAACGTCTTATGTGGTAGAGATGAGTCCTGGCGTATATAAGGGGAGAAGAAATGTTTTAGTTGGAGGTAGCGGAATAGTTCCGTGCTTGGTAGATTATGTGCCTCCGAGAGGGTCGGGAATGTCTTGAGTTTATCTGGGGTGGTGAAAGAGTAGGCTCAGAGTAGACCTGCTTCTGACCATCTGTGAAAAGAAGATGGTGACGTCCAAGCTGGATAAAATGAGGGGTTACGTTGGTATGAAAGGAGAGGGTTATGAGGGGACTGCAGTTTGTATTTGAATTTGAGTGTGTCCCAAAGCCGGAGAGAGTGACAAGTGACTGGATTACGTATCTATTTACAATCCTTGTGTTGCAACCAGAGTAGGTTGCCCATAGATAAGTGGTCACAGTCTATCGACTCTATGGCAACCCATAAGGGGGTTTCTTTGGTTGCATGGTATTTTGTTAGTGTAGCCAACTGTGCTGCCTGATAGTACCTAAGGAAATATGGGAGGCCTAACCCTCCATGAGTTTTTGTGAAATAGAGTACGGCTTTAGGTATTCAAGGTCTGGTTTTACCCCAGATAAAGGTGGAAACTCTTTGTTGTAGTATACATAGGTAGTATGCGGGAAATAGTACAGGGATAACTCTGAACAAATATAGTATTTTCGGTAAAAGTGAGAGTGAGAGTGGTCCAAGCGGACATAAGCTTTGTAAGGTGCGTTAGCATCCGGGGGTAATTGGCTGTAAAAAGGTTTGAGGGGTTAGAAGTCAGTTTGATTCCCAAATATGTTAAAGTGTTGGGTGTCCATGTAAATGGGAGAACTGATTTTAAATGAGAGTGCATAGGGAGGGGCATGGGTATATTAAGAGCTTTGGACTTCTGTGCATTGACCACTAGCCCGGATATGCTGGCGAAGCGTGTCAAGGTAGTCAGAACATTGGGAGTAGACGTCAGTGGAGATGTAAGAAATATTAGAACATCATCAGCAAACAAACAGAGCTTATGAATATGACCTCCCACTTCCAGTCCTTTTATGTTTTGGTCCTCAGGCTAGTGGATCAATGGCCAGGGCAAATTAGAGTGGGGAGAGTGGGCATCCCTGTTGTGTACCTCTTCTTACTGGGAACGTGTCTGAGTGGTGTCCTGCATAGGTAATGTGAGCTGAAGGGTCTGAGTAAAGGGACTGGGTCCATTTAAGAAATTGGGGGGAAAAGCCCCATTTCTGGAGAACACTATTTAGGTATGGCCAGGAGAGGCTATCAAAGGCTTTTTTTATATCCAGGGAAAGGAGACATGTGGGAATTTGTTGGGTGCGAGCCAAATGTGTCAAGAGGACTACTCTGCGTACATTGTCTCCTGCTTGTCTCGAGGGCATAAAGCCTACTTGATCTTTATGAATCAGAGAGCCTAAGATTGTGTTGAGTCGAGAGGCTAGAACTTTCGCAAGTAATTTAATATGGTTGTTTAGTATCGATATAGGATGGAAATTGGACCATGAGGTATTATCAGTTTGGGATTTAGGTATCATTGAGATTGTGGCACACAGAGAGTCTGAGGTAATGAGCTTGCCTTGGAGGATCGAATTAAGAGCATTTGTCAAGAGTGGGGCTAGGATATCTGTGAAACGTTTGCATTAGGCGGCTTTAAAGCCATCAGGGCCAGGACATTTGTTATTTTTAAGTGCATTAATGGCTGCTCGGATTTCTGTTTCAGAGATGGGTTGATCAGTAATTATTATCATGCTGTCTGTAGGGGTTGGAGCAGAATACAATTCTGAAAGATTCTCACAAAAGATTTGGAGGATTTTCACCAGGTTGCTAGTGTAGGAGTCTTGGGCTGTTTTTAAGGGAATAGGTTTATGTGGCTTCTCAAGGTTGCGGAGGGAAAGGGCAATGAAGGTATCTGGTTTGATAGCTTTCGTATATATCCGATGTGTGTTCGCCGAAGGGACTTTTCAGCTGAGACTGTTAGGAAAAGATCTAATTCTATTTTAGCCTTGTCAAGTTTGTCTTTGTTAGTAGGAGTAGGATAGGTTTGAAAGGTAGCATGAGCTTGTGCAAAGTCTTGATCTAAGGTCTGGAACCTGACCTGACGTTCCTTCTTTCTTTGAGAGGCTAGCCTAATTAGGGTTCATCGGATTACCGGTTTGTGTGCTTCCCAAATTATCAGAGACGAAACGTCACTTGTGGTATTTAGGGTTATATAGTCTTTAAGGGCCATTTCCAAGTCATGGATATGTGAAGGGAGCGTGTCATTGAGAGTCTAGGTTCTATTGTTTTGTGGGGGTATGTATGAGGGACAACAATGAGGTTAAGATTGCGTCATGGTCAGACCAGGGGATAGGAATTATGTGGGAGGACTGGAGTAATGGGGGGGGAGCCCAGTGATGTTAGAACATGATCAATTTGAGAGAATGTGTTGTGTGGATGTGAGAAAAAGGTATATTGCCTCTTAGTGGGATTGTATTCCCTCCATTTGTCTGTTAGTGAGTGTTGTTGTAAAAGCTGCTGAAAGGTGAGTTTGCCTGCGTATCGGACTTTAGGGTGTCCGTGTCCCGAACCCGGACATTTGAGAAAAAGTCCGGGTTCGGGTATTTTTTGTGCCTGTTGAATAGCTGCAGGGCAGCCAATCAACAAGTGTTTCACTCGTTTGCCCTTAGAAGCCATCACAGCCATGCCTACTAATGGCATGCCTGTGATTGGCCAGTGCATCATGTGACCCAGCCTCTATATAAGCTGGAGTCAAGTAGTGCTGCATGTCACATCATCTAATACTAGTGTAGGGAGAGGATGCTGCTGCTGCTGTGAGGGACAGATTAGCTTTAGAAAATCATCTCATACTAATGTAGGGAGAGGATGCTGCTGCTGCTGCTGTGAGGGACAGATTAGCTTTAGAAAATCATCTCATTCGTATAGGGAGTGGATCCTGCTGCAGTGAGGGACAGATTAGCTTTAGAAAATCATCTCATACTAGTGTAGGGAGAGGATGCTGCTGCTGCTGCGAGGGACAGATTAGCTTTAGAAAATCTGTTAAAAACAGCGATTTATTTGTGGGTGGGTGCTAGAGGAGATTTTTATTTGCTAAGCAAAGTGCCTCATATAAAACCTAAGCAATTTTTCTGTTTGTTAGGTGGGCATTTGCAGCCATTTTTGCAAGTGCAGTGCACTTGCAGCTGCTTGTGTGTCAGGGACACTACTTTAATTGTGTTCTGTTAGTTCAGTTGGCAACATTTTGGCATGTTTAAATACTGCTTTTAAATTGCAGTTAGACAAATTAAAACTTTTTTTTTTGTGCAAAATATTACATTTGCGGCCAGTGGGGCATTTCTTGCACAAAATTAAAAAGTGTGTCGACATTGCTGGTTTAAAAAATAAAATAGTGCTACATAGTACATTTGCACCTTGCTGTGCATTTCTTGCACAAAATTAAAACCAGTTTAAAAAAGAATATAAATTTGTGCTAAATAGTACATTTGCGTCCAGAATGAGGAGAGCGTTAAATAAGGGACATGGTCGTGGTGCTGCTGGTGTTGGTGGTGTTGGTGAAGCTCCTGTTGCAAGGAGAGGATGTGGT
Organism: Glandirana rugosa; assembly: GCA_018402905.1. NCBI lineage: Eukaryota > Metazoa > Chordata > Amphibia > Anura > Ranidae > Glandirana > Glandirana rugosa. Next base: position 508,887 of record BLSH010095882.1, read on the forward strand.
CGATCTGTGCCAGCTACACGCACAAGTGAAACACCTTCCTCAGGTGTGAGTAGCCGACAGAACCTTCAACGTTATATGGTAGGCCCGAATGCCGCTCAACGAATGGTGAGGCCAGAACAAGTACAGGCGATAGTAGATTGGGTGGCTGACAATGCCTCCAGTTCCTTCACATTGTCTCCTACCCAGTCCCTTGCTGAAAGCTCAGAGTTGGCACCTGGACCCCATGGCCATCTGTCTTTCACCTCAGCCCCTTGTAAATCAGCCAAGCAGTCTGAGCCTCAAGTCATGCAGCAGTCTCTTATGCTGGTAGATGCGCTGCTGAGGGCATTCCCAAATGACACCGGGGGCTCAGTGGAAGCACAAGGAGAAGGCAGAGGAGGAGGAAGAGGTCGCCAACGCAGCTGTGGCACCGCCAGCGCAGCACACCACAACAAACAGCACCACCAGCTGATAGGCAACGTCTTAGCAGGAGGCAGCATTTCAGCAACATGGTGGAACAGTATGTGTGCACATGCCTACACGTACTGAATGATGGGTCTGCCCCATTCAACTTCTGGCTCTTCAAATTGGGCACATGGCCTGAGCTTGCCCTTTATGCCTTGGAGGTGCTGGCCTGCCATGCAGCCAGTGTATTGTCTTAACGTGTGTTTAGCACGGCAGGGGGCGTTATCACAGACAAGTGCAGCCACCTGTCCACAGCCAACGTGGACAAGCTAACGTTTATTAAAATGAACCAGGCATGGATACCACAAGACTTGTCTGTACCTTGTGTAGAATAGACATTTATACCGGCCTCACACAGCCATTGGTATACTTAAGTGAACTTATTCTTTTTTTTTTATAGAACATAAGTCTTTATTGGAATTTGTAACAGGAGAAACATGAAAAATAAACCATGGTATATTTTGTATGGAAAAAGTGAACCCATGCTAGAACATCTCTGGGTTTGTCTGCAGATCTTTTTATTTTATTTTAATATGTCTCAATTAGAAAAAAAAAAACAAAAACAAAAAACAGTGTCGGCTACCTCCTCCTCCTCCACCGCCACTTCCACCTACACCGCCACGGTCACCGCCTCCTCAACCTCTTACTCCACAACCACCACCTCCTCCATTTTTTATTCTTTTATGTGATTTTAAGTTATTTCCCTATCCACATTTGTTTGCAGGGCGCTTGTCCTACTCTTACCCCCATTTTGCTTCCTTTTGCAGCACTCTAGCCCTTTCCAGGACTTTTTAGAGCCATTTTAGTGCCCAAAAGTTTGGGTCACCATTGACTTCAATGGGGTTCGGGGTCAAGTTCGGGTCAAGTTTGGGGCCGAACTCGAACTTTTTTGCGAAGTTCGGCCGAACCCGAACATCCCAGTGCCCGCTCAACCCTACTGGTGGAGTATATGGTGATTTATCAAGAAAGGAGAAGAGGACCTGATTCAAGTCTCCTCCAAGGAGGAGTGTGCCTTGTTTATGGGCATTAACCACTTGGAAAGATGAGAGAGGAATGAGGAGCGATTATGATTGGGGGCGTAGTAGGAGACTATGGTGACAGGACTGTCAAGTAATTGGCCTACAAGAATTAAATATCTGCCCTCTGGGTCTTGTATTTCTGACTTCAGTGTGAAAGGAGCAGATCTATGGAATGCTATTAAGACCCCTCTTTGTTTTGTACCAGCGGAGGCAGTGTAGTGTTGGGGATATGAGGCATGTAGGTACTTGGGCGTGAGCTGTTTTGTAAAGGGGGTCTCCTGTAGACAGATGATATGGACTTTTAAGGAGGCAAATGTGCAGAGGGCTTTGTGCCTCTTGCATGGAGAGTTTAACCCTTGTACATTAAGGGAGAGGATATTCAGCTTAGCCATGGGGAGGTGTTGCTGAAGACACAAGTGTTAGATTTGCGGCTGGGTGCAGTCTCCTCCATCCGGCTTAGAAAGGTTGGGTAAATAAGAGGAGAGTAGAAAAGGATGAGAGTGGAAAGAGAGAAAGAGAAGTCAGGAGTACATAAAGGAAGGGGGTAATGAAAGGGTTTCGTACCGTCTGAGCAGGACAGTCTGTTCTGCGTAGAGGGGAACATGTTGCACAAGGAGCCCTTATCAGGGGAGCCATTGGGCAAGATGAGGGGGGCAGCAGTGACAAACAGCCAGAGACCAAGAGGCCTTACGGTGAGTTAAGGATATTTATTGTTTGAGGCCAGGCCGTAGGTAGGATGGTGAACTCCTAGGTAACTTGTTAAGAGTTATAGCATTAAGGCGGATTGCGCTAGAATGAATTAGGGCAATAAGAGAGCAGTTTCAACATATAGGTTCCTAAACTACAGTATGATTTATACACGCATTGTGTATGTGAGTCTCAAGATTTAAACAAGGTTGCCATGTAATAGATGGGGCATCCTAGGATTGTTATCCCATTGGGATAGTTGCTGTGAGGGTGGATCTGAAAAGATCTTTTTTAAGGGGGGGTAAGGGGGAGCAATCTGGAGAGTCACATACTTCTATCACAATAGGTAGGTGGTAACAAACAATGAACTGTAGTGACCAGCCCAGTAGGGATAAGCCCTGTCCGGGTATCACTAGAGGGTCCAGTCTCTTCAGACCACCCCTAGTGGGGGACCGAAGAGAATGGTTCACCTTTAATTCCCAACTTAAGAAAAGACTGTGGTGACCCATATATGCTTCGTAGCATAAAGTGTCATGAGGGCCAGAAAAAAAGATGACATCCGTACCTTGTCAAAAGAGTCTCATTAGTAAAAAATGGACATACAAATTGTAAGAAAAAGGAAAAAATGGGAAAGGAGTCATGAACTATATTAATGTTCTTGGATTCTCTTGACTTTTCCTCTGCTTGGACAAACTCCCCTGTAAACAACCAATAAGAGGGGGAAAGAGGTTTATAACATAACAGGCGGGAGGACCAGGAGTCAGTTTGAACTTTCCTCTAAGTTTGTTTTTTTTCCTCATCATTGTAAATAAATTGAAACTGGATGAGAGTGTCACGATGTCAGTCAGTCAGATTTAGAGAAAAGTCGCCAAATGAAGGCGAATGGTGGTCGCATCAGGATTGTATGTACCTTCAGTCCATGGAATCTGATGGGTCTTGGCGGTTTACTGCAATCCTGCTTCTCTTTGAGGAGGATGATGGGGTATGGGTGTTTTTTCTGTGGCAAGCAGGAGGCTGAATGTCGGCGGGTTCCTTGTGAGGAGGTTGAATCCACAGGAGTCAGGTGCAGATCTTGTAAGGTCTTTGACTGTCTTACAGGTGTGTTTGCGGCCTTGAAATGTAAATCGCAAAACGAAAGGAAAGCCCCAAGAGTAGGTTATGCAACGCTGTTGTAGGATTTGTAGGTGCGGTTTAAAAGCCCTCCGTTTCATAATGGTGGTCTTAGAGAGATCTGCAAAGAGTTGGTAGTCATTACCTTGAAAGGTGAGGGAGTCCTTTTGTCTGGCAGATTGCAGGAGTTGCTCTTTGGTACGGAAATAGTGCAACTTGGCAATAATGTCCCTAGGTGGACCGTTTTGCTTGCAAGGGGCTTACGCTTTGTATATTCAGTCTATTTCTAGACATTCTATGGGAATGGAGGGTGTCAGCTCTTGAAATAAGGCTGTGGCTGTGGACTGTAGGTCCACAATTGTTTCTGAGATGCCTCTTATTCTTATGTTAGAGCGTCTGGCTCTACTTTCAAATTCTTCCAGCTGGGACTGGAGTGTTAGGTTCTCATCTTTGAGGGACTCAAGTTCATCTGCTTGAGAGGAGAGGTGGTGTTCAAGTTCATCCACCCTTTGCTCAAGTTCTGATGTGCGCTGCCCTAGCTCTCTTATTTCCTTAGTGAGCCTGTCTGATCTGATCTGATGTATAGTTCAGTGCTCGGTGTAACATCTTTTCAAACTACTGCAATATATCAGATTGTAGATCTCCTTGCTGTGTAAAGAGAGTGGATGCTAGGGGCTCTGTGTCTGATTCCCCCTCATCTGGATGGCGCAACAAGCGCAGTTTAGGTGTTCGGGGAGTAACTGATCTGGCAGCGGTCAGCGGCGCCATTTTGGCGGAGGCCCGAGCTAGGGCCTCGCGTATTGTTTTGGTCTTTAACGATCACCCTTGGATCAATTTCATTTCTGCTACTGGTCCTAGTAAGTGACCCTTGGTCCATGCCTTCTATCTGTGATTGGCCTTATCAGTCTTATACCCCCCCACCCTTAGTGCTGTGTGGGGCAGGTGCATTTCTACCTTCCTGAACCCACTTCTTATACTCCAAATGTAAGTATTCCAGATTCCTTTGGTGACGTATATGCATACACATCTCTGTATCATCTGTGTGTTACACTTGGCATATATACTGTATTGCTCTCTTTTAGACACCTATGCAATAAGGTTTATGTCTTATGATACATTAATAAATTGTCACCGCTTTTCTTACAATTTTTCAATACTCTGCGCCCCCTGAAGAAGAAAATTACCATTCATTTCAAAACATGTTGGGAATCTCATGAGCTTGTTGTAGGCTGGTCTTTTTATCCAAGATCCACCCCTTGTTCTGCATTAGTATTGTATCATACTGTATATGTAACTGTATGAGAAGCTTGAGCTATTCATGTTTTTATATCCTATGTTTTTTATGTAGGACTATATTTTAACACGCTTGAATAAAGTTTACTAAATTTTATACTTTTGCACTCTTATACTATGTTGGCCTAGCTGCTGTCTCTAAAATCCCCTTGGGGTCCAGTCTTTTCTACTTCAATTATTTGCTTTATGTATTTGCCAATTTTCTTAATATGTTTCTCTTTTGCATTATTTGTGGTCTGGCGTTTCATAACTTTAACTTTAAAGTTACAGCAGTATTAGACCCAAAAGGAAACATTTATTTTATTTCAGTTTTGGACAACAAGATAAAAGAAAGGTGTGCCTCTAAGTGCAGTATATCAAAGAAGCTTTAATGGTAAAAGGGTTAAAAAACTACTCACAAAGGTAGTATGCTGGTGCGGATTGCAGTGTTAGCCACTGCTGGCTGTATAGGAGTCCATGAGACGTGCTGCTGTGGGGGGAGTGGGTCAGGCTGACGGCTGTGTGGTGGATGGGAAGGATGGGACGGTGGCTCCCGGCGTCTCCTTCTCCTTGCCACTGTCAGAGGTCCGTACGGTCCGTGACGTCACTTCCGGTGGGCAGCTGGATCGAGTGTGGAACGGCGACGCGTTGCGAGGCTCCGCCCCTTCTTCATGGCATGACAGCTTTGACTCTTCTGGGAAGACTATACACAAGGTTTAGGAGTGTGTTACCATTCTTCCAGAAGTGCATTGGTGAGGTCAAGCACTGATGTGGACGAGAAGGCCTGGCTCGCAGTCTCCACTCTAATTCATCTCAAAGGTGTTCTATCGGGTTGAGGTCAGAACTCTGTGCAGGCAAATAAAGTTACTCCACCCAAACTTGCTCATCTATGTGTTTATGGACCTTGCTTTGTGCACTGGTCCAAATCATTTTCTGTGGGGGGGGGGGGGGGTTATGGTGTTATGGTGTGGGGTTGCTTTTTAGGGATTGGGCTTGGACACTTAGTTCCAATGAAGGGAACTCTTAAGGCATCAGCATACCAAGACATTTTGCTCAATTTCATGCTCCCAACTTTGTGGGAACAGTTTGGGGATAATCCTCTCGAATTATGGTCAAACATTCCCAATGACACACTCCTAAACCTTGTGGACAGCCTTCCCAGAAGAGTTGAAGCTGTTATAGCTACAAAAGGTCAGGTCAACTCAATATTGAACCCTATGGACTAAGACCGGGATGCCATTAAAGTTCATGTGCGTGTTAAGGCAGGCATCCCAATACGTTTAGTAATATAGTATACAATGTCATCTGGACTTTTATTGGATGTATGTGCTATTACTAATCTTTTCTTATATAAAGCTTGTATTATTTACATATAGGTGTGCATCTATATACTAAGGTTAATAGTATATGTGGGTTGCAGTAGTTCCACTGCTCCAAATTACTTTGATTAGGTTACTGGTTAATTTCCCAGAGGCCCTGTCCTGGGTGAAGGCACTGCAAATTCCATTATCAAACCCACTCTTCCACTTAGTGCTGGTTTTCTTATTTACCAACAGGTTTTGTGCACTATCCTGTCTGGGGAGGGTCATTTTTCATAATCCCCCCCTCCCCACAAAAGAGGACTACAAAGGGAAAATAATACAGCTACCACATCTAAGGATCGGTAAGTTACAATATGTTACATTTTTGGTTTTGGGTATAATACTGCTTTAAAGGACAATAAAATTAATTTTGTATCATGCTGGCTGCCCACTGTTTAAAAGTTCCTTGAAATTGCTAAAGCAATATGTTAACAAATAAGTGATCACATGTATGCTTAAACGTACAATAGTTTGAGCGTGCAGTTCAAACATAACAGAAAGAGTTAACAGGTAGTTCTGAGCTTCGATTAAGATCTTCTTTCACTGTTTTATCTGCTCTGTATCCTCTAACTAATTTTAATTTACTGCTACTGTTTTATTTGTCCATTTAATAGAAGGATAAGTTGAGTATATTTGGTTTGTAAACTGGGCCTTTGGATGTTGGTCTGCAACTGTGGATTAACTATTGCCAGGTCTACGGTGGACTATCACAGCATATTGTAAGTCAAAATTCCAACTATTACTGTATCTAAATAAAATTGTTTATTCTAGAAATTCTAGAAAATATATTGGCAGTGCGAATATGTACTGACATACGTGTGGTGTGCAAACCCTCAGAGGCTATTACAGCAGTACTGCAACTGATGCGAAAACCAATCATAGAAATAAGCAGCAGATTGCATTGTGCTAGGCAGCAAAAAAAGTGGTTAAATGCAGTCTTATTAAGTATGATCCCTTTATTTGTTGTGCTTTAAATTTTCTCAGAGTATGAGCATGCCAACTCAATTTTCAATCTGAACTCCCAGCATATAATACAAAAAATGAGATTGGAAACACATTCTAGGGACTCAAAGGAACAAATAAGTCATTAAACAAGAAAAAAAATAGTAAGGTCTTATATATCTTCACTTTTGTGCTCATGACGAGAGCAAAATAATGTTTTATGGGCCATACATGGACAGTTACATTAGTGTAGCTACATGAAGAAAAAGGATTTGATTTATTTAATCAAACTAGTGGTCCTCAGGCACCAGTATTCAATTTAATGCTATTTTGTTTTTTGCACAAAACTTTTGAAATATATTGATAGCCTATGACACAGTTTGAAGCTTTGATATACAATGGTATTCAAGACAAAAGCTCTGACATATCAATCTTCTAAACAACCAAGTGTGTACTTTTCCTGGCAGGCAGGAGGAAGCCATTTCCAAGCTGTCATATACCGCCAATGTGCTATACATACAGTAGAAAAAAAACAGAAATAATATCAAAGCAGAACCACATGGAGGCTAATAGGAAATATGACACAAATTAAATAATACCTTTGCTAATGCTTGCCATTCTAGTGGATCTACTTTGTACAACAGGACTGGAATATTTGGAAGCGTATAACAGCATACAGCTTTCATAGCAATATGTAGAAATTCAGCAAAGATACTCTTGTCCAACTGTCATATACATTGGAATTAAGCTATGCCCTTTTATCTCCTTTCAATATGCCAACACAATTGAATCAGAGATGGATTTCAATTATATAACTTCCCTCTCTCCCATAACCTTTACATTAGCTTTCTTGGAATGTATTTTTGAAATGAGATATGTAAATGAAAACGTTTATTTGTGTTCACATTTGTATATCTATGTAAGCATAAATTTCTTATAGACAGTAAAAAATAGATATCCAACCACACAGACATTGTACTAACAACCCCCTCTCTAATATTCTTACCTTCACTTTCATATGACAACAGCTGTGCAGTGTTTCTATATATGATTATACAATTAAAATAATCAAATTTGGCCGGTTCAGCACAGACTGGACAAATTTTGATCAGTGCGTGGCCGTCACTTCTCCACAGTCGATCATTTGAATGACTTCTGATGAAAGGACGTGTTGGAATTTTTTTCTCGATCAGCAGTTGTAGTCATTCAGCTGCAGCTACTGATCAGCATATTTTGACAGCAGTGTATGCCACTTTCGGAATACAATGTCCCTGTGGGGAGGATTCCTCTATCCATCCTGTTTGTGTGGATGGAGGAGTCTTAAGCTGACTGAAATAATGTACCATCTATGGCTAGCTTTAGACCTACTGCACCCAGTAACCATTACACAGTAGCAGAGCTAGCCTGGCTACCCCCCTCTTACTCTGCAATACAAGACCGGGGAAGGACACTTGTTCTGGGGTGTGACTGTTACTCCACTATGCCAGCCTAGAGCACTGCAATGTAAAGTGGTTAGAAAAACTGAAGTTGTTTTACCTTATTGCATTCTCTGCATTAAATTGGTTCTAACGGCTCAAGACTTTTTACCTTCATGCATTATATGTGCAGCAGCCTCCCCTAATACTTACCTGAGCCCCATCTCAATCCAGCGATGTGCACGAGAACCTCGGCTCTCCGGGTACTCTCCCTCCTCATTGGCTGAGACAGCAGCAGGAGCAATTGGCTCCCACTGCTGTCAATCACAGCCAGTGAGCCAATGAGGAGAGAGACACGGTGGGGGTCGAGCAGCAACTCTGTGTGCGAAAGGACACACAGAGCAGCGGCTCGGGAGCTCGTCTGCTTGGGTGACCGCACGGCAAGCTGCTTGCTGTGGGGCACTCCACAGGAGGGAGGAGTCAGTAGCCGGTGGGGGACCCAAGAAGAGGAAGATTTGGGCTGCTCTGTGCAAAACCATTACACAGAGCAGGTAAGTATAACATGTTTGTTATTTATTTTTTTTTTTTGATGATCACTTTTTACAAGGTAAAAAACCTTTAGTATACAGCTTTCCCCCTCAGCCCCCCTTATACTTACATGAGCTCAAGCCCAATCCCGATCTAGCTTTGTGCAAGAGAGCAGAGGCTCTCTTGGTTCTCTTTCTCCTCATTGGCTCAGACACAGTAACAAGAGCCATTGAACACAGCACACAGCAGGTAAGTACATCTTTTTTTTCTTAGGGTAAAGGAATTAAGCTTTACAACTGCTTTAACCATGGGACACCCAAACGCATTCCAAATGAGTGGTGGGCAATACAATGAACACTAACACCCCCACAGAACATTGGGTCAAGGAAAGGCTCAACAGAGCTTAGACAGCAGCTTGATGTATCTTAGCCCCAAAAATGTCATCAAATAAGAGCAGAATATCTACCCGGCAAAACTTTTGAACAGAAGACCAGGTGGCAACCTTGCAAATCTGAAAAATAGATGCCTGATGCTGAAAACCCTACAAAGCACTAGCAGATCTAATAGTGTGCAGCTTCACAGGTAAGGGTGGAACCCTATCTTTAAGGTCATAGGTTTGAACGCAGACTCATCTAACTGACCTAGCAATGGTGGAGTGAGAAGCAGGAAGACCCCTACAGGAAGAACAAAGAGGGAATAAGATTGCTGAAAAGAAGCTGTAGCCAAGAGGTAGACCTTCACAGGGTGTGCCATGGTGAGACAGTACAACAAAAATTTCCTTGGGATGTTTTGGAGCAGAACATCAGAGTAAAACACATGGAATGGCGTTTCCTAGTCTTGCACACCATAAAACATAGGTCTTCCAGGTGAAAGGATCATCAGAATGTCCTCCATCTCAATCCTGCTAAGCAGATGAAGGAGGAGCTGTAGATGGGGAAAGGCGTAGATCAAAATGAACTGATCCCATGGAGTCACCAGGGTTTCCACTAGAAATGCCTGAGTGTCCCTGGACCTGGCAACAAATCTGTCCAGTCTGTTGCTGAATCTAGACATAAGAAGATCCACATCCAACATCCCCCACAAATGGCAAAGGACTGGTAGCAAAGTCCAACTTTCCACGCCTAGGATGTGGATGGCAGACAGGGCTGCAATGTGAAGTTTTGCACAAATCAGAATCAGGTCTGCCTCTTGTTAAGAGGTGCAACCTCTTGTGCCTCCTTGATGGTTCATATAAACTACATCATATAAACTAAACGATCATGCGATCTCTCACAATACTCATTATCATGGCCGTCAGGTGATGGCGTTTTGCGATAATGAGACACTTTGCCGCCGTCATGCTGCGGCGGGCGGTCGGCAAGTGGTTCATTGATGAATCTGATGTGATCCTTACATGTCCCCTTGGGCAGGACCCGGGTCCCCATACAATTTTAATGGCAATAGCTTGCATATAAGCCTTTAAAATCAGCACTTTTGATTTTTCATGTTTGGGTCCCATAGACTTTAATGGTTTGGCCCATGTTAGAAGCCTTCTTTAATTTAATATCTAATGTTTACTAATTAACATTACTAACATGTATGAGAGGGATAGATCTTTATATTATAATTGAGTTGTATATATTTACCTCTTCTATATTTGGAAAAGTAACAAATAATATTTTAAGGTCTGTGTTTTTAAGGATATATAAAAAGGTTTTAGTAACTTAGACATTCCTTTGGAGAGCTTACATGTGGTAGTAATTAGGATGTTCCTGCCTCCCAGTTTCAAGGAGAGAAGATCTCACATGTGTTAAGATACAGAAGTTCAGTATGATTGATTTAAGAATAGAAATTCTTTATACTGTACTATTTCTTGATTCGGATATTCATAAGAACAAGGGCCTTTCATTGAATATAATATATACATATTGTTACTGTATATGTGTTATTTGATTTAGATGATAAATAAGTTAGAATTTGTTGGTCTTGCATAAGAGTGGAAGCACCCCTATCTCCATTAAGAGAAACATTCATTAAGATTGTATTTCACGAGCTCCTTAGTGAAAGGGGAGGTGGTCAAATTAAGCCCGCATTTATTGAAGGTTGGTCACTAGAGATAGGACTACAAGACAAATAATACGTTTAAACCAACCCTTTATAGGAAGGAGGGGGTCTAATTTTAGGAGTAGTAAGGTTTTGAAACAAAAGACTGAGATTCAGACTGCTTGCAATCACACGAGGAAGCTGCTTTTTAGCTTCTCTCATACACAAACTGACATACACATTTGATTTTATACACAATATTCATTTCAAGAATATAACTACATTATTATTTATTTTTTACATTTTGCATTTTAATATTGTTCTTGTAATCTTATGCTATTTTATTATTAAATACATTTTTGAGTTTTTACATAAGAACTGGAAAGGACTTTCTTGGGACTTTTCTCACCAATATAGGTTTAAAGAATATCAGGAGATGATTCTCATATTTAACAGCCCATCCCTACACAAGAGTATTATTTAGTGTACTGTAGGCAAGGGGCTAAAGATTGCAGAACTTTCTCAGCAACAAACCTACAGTTTCAGTCCGGTTGCACTGCAATTTTTCTTCTCCCCCTTTCTGACTGTTGCTCCCAAGATGGCTGTATCTTCTTACGAAAATAGTAATCCAGTTTATTTCAAATCATAAATACAAAAATGGACACCCAAAAGCATCCAAAGACATGTCCACTGGCAAGTGGATGGCAGGACAAGAGCAGAGATTAACGTATTTCATGAAATAAAATTCGCTTAGTCATAATCTAACAACTGACTGGTCATACTAGAGCCCCTGTTCCGTCATGTTTTCAGATAAGGGGTTAATTTGAGCCTGATGCAATTGTCTGGTCTTAAGTTCACCTGGGCTATAAGTGTATTTATACTAGCATGACCAGTCAGTTGTTAGATTATGACTAAGCTAATTTTATTTCGTGAAACGCGGTAATCTCTGCTCTTGTCCTGCCATCCACTTGCCAGTGGACATGTCTTTGGATGCTTTTGGATGTCCATTTTTGTATTTATGATTTAAAATAAACTGGATTACTATTTTCCTATCTACTGGAGTGCTGTCTACAATCTCTTCTTGAATGCTAAGTGGAATGGTTCACGGACCTGAAATGCACCCAGTGATTGGAGTTTACACCACTCACCTGGAGCGGCTTCTCCTCTCTCCTGATTCCTAAGATTGATTCCGTGATACAAGCCAGCTCTGTGAGTTCTCTCCCACTTATTTGAACTGTGTTTTACAAAGAAATTAATATTGTGAGAGAGTGTGATTTGCACGTATAATAACATGTCCACGGCAAATATAGATGGCATGGAAATGTTGAAAACCAGCCGTATATTCAGAACTCTGGATGATAATCCCCTTAGAAATCCTGCAGTGGATGTTTTTAAACAGGGGCATGATGACAACTCTGGTTCAATTAAGCTACATTTTCACAAAATGGAAGAGTATGACTAAATAAATAAAATCTTTTTGTGAAAAGCTACACTTGTGGAATATCTAAAAGTAGAACGAGTACTCAGGGGGCTTCGCATTAAAAAATTCCCTATGTTTGATCTACAGGGTGGGCCATTTATATGGCTACACCTTAATAAAATGGGAATGGTTGGTGATATTAACTTCCTGTTTGTGGCACATTAGTATATGTGAGGGGGGAAACTTTTCGATTACACGGTGTTTGTCCTTCAATTATAGTGGTTGGTAAGGGTAAAATAATTCCACATCGGTATATTTACCGGGTGGGACATCTAGTTTGTATCCCTTAAAAAATTACGCTTCGGGGGACTCATGAGCAAGATGAAAATCTATAAGGTGTTCACATCGAAAAGTGTTTTTCTAAAATAAATAAATCAGTATGAGAAGGTAAAACACTTTTACATCGAATTAACTTGGTCTCAACAGTAGTACGGGGACAAATTTTTGTAGGTGACGTCCTAAAGATTCCCCTAATAGTAGGTCTCAAGACTTATATGCCGACCAAAAGTTGTAAAGGTACGGTAGATATAAACGGCACCTGTACAATAATATGCACGTTTAGTGTGAGAGAGTGTTATAATTA
>BLSH010095882.1:521759-544951 GCA_018402905.1 Glandirana rugosa
AGAAAAAGACGACAGTGAAAAGATACAAAGATTTCTATTTTCAGATTCCCCCAGTCTAGCCCTCTCAATCCACTTTCCAGGAAACTGCTCATCTAGGAATGCTCAGACCTGACACCCATAATGTGGTGGTGCACCATCTTGCTGGAAAAACTCAGGGAACATGCCAGCTTCAGTGCATAAAGAGGGAAGCACATCATCATGTAGCAATTTCGCATATCCAGTTGAATGGTCCCCAAGGTCTCCCGATCTGACCCCCTTAGACTTTTATCTTTAGAAACATAGAAAAGTGACAGCAGAAAAAGACTGAGTAGTCCATCGAGTCTGCCCCTTTTTATTTATTTATTTATTTTTAATTTTTTTTAATTTTTTTGGGGTCATCTGAAGGCAATTGTCTATGAAGATACGACATGTGCAGCACCTGAAACTACGGATACTAACTCATGAAAGAATAAAGTTACCTTAAAACCAAGCACACCATTGTTTTCTTGTAAAATTCCCAATAAGTTTGATGTGTCACATGACCCTCTTCCTATTGAAAAAACAAAAGTTGGATTCAAAATGGCTGACTTCAAAATGGCCGCCATGGTCACCACCCATCTTGAAAAGTTTCCCCCCTCACATATACTAATGTGCCACAAACAGGAAGTTAATATCACCAACCATTCCCATTTTATTAAGGTGTATCCATATAAATGGCCCACCCTGTATATAATGATGAACTTAAGAAACAATGGACTAACAAACTTACTTTATGCTCGTTTGAATTGATGAGGATTATTATTATTATTATATCTAAACAAATGGAATTGGACAAGTTGAAGGAGGAAATTACAATTTTTCAACAAGAGATTCTGCCTCTTAAGGAGAACCCATTGTTTACTGATCTGGACAAAAAACTCAATGAAAAAATTAATAAAATTTAACATGATACTAATGAGGGTAAGAAGGAGAAACTTTTACATGATAAATTGAACTTTGAAACTAATAATGTATATGTGTGGAAGAAAATGGGTCATTGGCATAAAAATGCTAACCAGCACACAAAGAAACGAGTGAGTTTCTCAGAGACGGATACATCAGGTGACTCTTCTCATATTCCTCATACCTCTAGTACTCCTGCACCCGCAAAAAACGGACAACAATTCAAGAAAAAGGAGTTTCACAAAAAAAACAAAAAAAAACCACACACAGAGGAGGTAAGAAACACTGAAGATCCTGCCAAAAACCGATACGCGTCAAGAACACATGCAGTGAAGGAGAAATAGAGACTGTTTCTAATGTTATCAACTTGTCAAACCGGACACTCACTGAGGGTGAAAAATCTTTACTATTTAAGGGTTTGGGGTTCTGCCCCCATGCTCACTTTAACCCTTTCAAGAGTATATTGAAAGTAAACAGATTTATATGCAATCTTACTTTACAGAGACATTTTTTTGGTTTTGACAAAAAGAGATCTTGGAAACTGTTTCTAGTTCAAGGGAGCCAGTGTCTAATTTTCACAATTTTAGGGAGATTTGTGCCATCACTGATTTGGAAGAATTGCAGTCGGAGGGGGCCATGCACACCAACTCTGACTGCGGTTCAGACAAAGTTCAACAAACTACTATAAAGGTGTCTTCCAATTTCTATCCCATCCAATCTAGGTGTCCGGAGATGAATAAATTCCAAAGGTCTGTTGAGGATGAACTATTTTCTCTGTTCTCGCAGCTACCTACCCATGGTCATATTAAGGAGGACAATTTGAGCAGATCTGAGAGGTCTGCCCTAAAGTCCTTAAGTGATGACAATTCACTAATTATACGTAATGCAGATAAAGGTGGCGGGGTGGTTGTTTTGAATAGAGATGATTACAGAAAAGAAGCACTTAGACAGTTGTCAGATAGAAAGACGTATACAGTCCTCAAAGGTGGTCCCACTAAGGAATATAAGGGTATTCTATCATTGTTGGTAAGAGAAGGGGTAAGGTTAGATATTTTTAATAAGAAGTGGAGGCTCTAATTCCTGAATTCCCTATTCTGCCCATTTTTCATCACCTTCCGAAGGTTCATAAAGGGACCTCCCTGGTCTTGGGATGTCCAATAGTATTGGGAATTGGTTCCCTAAATGAACATCTCGGAGAATGGCTAGATGCACAACTAAAGCCAATCGAACAGATATTACCCAGTTTTCTTAGAGACACCAATCACTTGCTGCAGATTGTGGATCGGTTCGTGTGGAGCGAAGAGTGCAGCTGGATCGCTTGCGATGTTTCCAGCTTGTACTCGTCGATTCCACATGATCTTGCATTGACGGTGGTGCAATTTTGGATGTAACAATAAACGGATCTCAATCTTGAGACTAGATTGTTTATCCTGGATGTACTCAATTATTTATTGAAGCACATTTTTTGTTTGATGGTACCTTCTATCTCCAAAGGTGTGGGGCTGTGATGAGGGCCAAATTTTCGCCCTCATTCACGAACCTCTACATGGGGTGGTGGGAGAGGCGCCACATCTTTGGAGATGGTAATCCCTTCAGAGATCGGATCGTCATGTACTTTAGGTACTTAGATGATCTGATCTTCATTTGTCATAAAGAACTCGATCTTGATTTGTTTTTGTCCCATCTTAATGATAACAATTCCAATCTACATTTCACTGGATGTAAGGATAATGATACCATCAATTTTTTGGATGTAGAGCTGACACGTTGTGGAGATCGAGTCTCATGTAATCTGTATAGAAAATCCATGACAGGAAACAGCGTTCTTAATGCTAGTTCCAGCCACCCTCACCATACCATCAAGGGAATCCCCATGGGCCAGTTTTTGAGATTGCGCCGTATTTGCAGCGATCAATCCACCTTTGAGGAGGAAGCGTCTAAGCTGTATGGCTGTTTTCTGGCCAGGGGGTATCCCAGGTGGTCACTAGATAGAGCTTTTGCCAATAAAAATAGAAAAGAACTCCTCAATACACATAGGAAATATCACAAAGCCAGTGTGGACAAACAAAACCGTCCATATTTGGTTTTAGGTTATAGATGATTGTAAAACGTGTAATGGACCAATAATAGATGGGGGGTCCATCTATTATTGGTCCATTACACGTTTCACAATCATCTTTTAGGTCTGTCATGAGTTAACTGCACACTTGTTCTCAATGTAATTAATAGACTTGTGTATAAAGTCTCATGCAAATGAATATATGATTGTATGGTTTTGACAAAGCACTCATCTGTAGTGCGAAACGCGTCAACCGTGTCCCCTTCCCCTCATGGATTGTACCCCTTCACATGATTTTTTTCAACAAAGTATTGCATTGAACATGGATGAAGAGTGCGGCCGTTCCAGACTTTCCTTTTGTCAAGTTTCACTGGTGCAGTGACAGGGCGAGCACCTCATCCCATCTAGCGTGATTGGTATTGGGATCAGCTAGCCTCACACCATACCTGGAGCCGCTGTTTCTTTTCAGTATTAATGTAGTCACTAGAAGAGCAAAGACTCTGGGCAATAATTTGTCTCCCAGCTTCTTTGACTCTAAACAGAACAAATCACAATCCTTTACATGGCTTCATTTTAAGGGGAATTTCAAGTGTGGGGCCAACGATTGCCCTTGTTGTTCCCACATACTGCAGGGGAATACGTTTAACAGTTCAGTTCAGTTGACGGTAAGGTATATTCTATTGATAATTTTTACAACTGTAATACATTTTATGTAATCTATGTCTTCACCTGCGCAGCTTGTTCCGTTCAGTATGTGGGAAGAACTACACGTAGACTTAGAGACAGAATTCGTGAACATCTTGCAGATATAAGAACTAATAAATCCACCAATGTAGCTCGTCACTATAACTTTCAGCATGAAGGTAATTCCTCATTGCTGCAGGTTCAGGTGATAGAAAAGGTCAAGACACATGAAAGAGGAGGTGACTTGTTTCGCCTCCTCTGCACACGTGAGGTGTTTTGGATACATAAACTAGGATGTTGGAAGCCTTATGGCTTAAATTTTGAATGGGATGTCACTCATTATTATGAGAACTAATCATACCAGTATAAATTAAAAATAGAAAAACATAATTGTTTGCACTTCTTAAATCCCCTACAGGGTCTAGAAATCATCCATATTTTATCTTGGATCATTTCTTTATATAAGATACAGCACGTCTCATATCCCCTACCTGTTAATTTAATAACAGCAATTCTAAATAAGATCCTATACAAAGCATGACTAATCTTGTCGTCACACACCAATCTTATTGTAATTGGAATGTGGACGCACAGGTGGGAGGTTTACTATTACATTTATAGGTTTCATTTCATTTTTGAAATATAGTGGTATCCTCTTCTTTATTCTTTCAGTTCTCTGGGTCTACAAACTCCCCGTGTTTTGTAAGGATGATCTTTGTATAATTTTTAAATAGATTGGCTGGTATCCTTAAATCCGGACTTTTATGCATGAATCTCATTATTTTGTACCAGTTAATAATAAAAGAAAAAAGATATTAATTAATATGCATATAATAGGTCTGGTTTGATAGTAGGGTGTGTTGCTCTTTTGTTGGTTCACATATGGCATTTGAGATATTGGAATGACAATGTAACAAAAGTTTTCTGTGTATCCATTCAATCAGTATGACTAACAGAGCACTTTTCATCCTATAATTTTGTTTTTATTTCATGTGGTTGGTCTTCTATCAATTTTCCTCATCATAGAAATGGGATGGTGTATGCGTGCATTTATAATAGTTATAATTTTTCTATCAAGAATAAGACACTAATTGACTTGCAGCTTACACATACACCACCCAAGGGGACATTCGATATTAGATCAATCAATGGTGTTTTCACAATTGTTTAGATACTGTGTCATTCACACAAGTTTTGTTTATTTCATATCACGAGTGTATTGTTATATCTTTTTCTTCTTTTTTTTGCACCATCGAATGTATTTTTAGAGCCCCTGTTCCGTCATGTTTTCAGACGATAAGGGGTTAATTTGAGCCAGATGCAATTGTCTGGTCTTTAGTTCACCTGGGATATAAGTGTATTTATACTAGCATGACCAGTCAGTTGTTAGGTTATGACTAAGCGAATTTTATTTCGTAAAAACGCGTTAATCTCTGCTCTTGTCCTGCCATCCACTTGCCAGTGGACATGTCTTTGGATGTCCATTTTTGTATTTATGATTTGAAATAAACTGGATTACTATTTTCCTATCTACTGGAGTGCTGTCTACAATCTCTCCTTGAATGCTATGTGGAATGGTTCATGGAGCTGACGTGCACCCAGTGATTGGAGTTTGCACCACTCACCTGGAGCAGCTTCTCCTCTCTCCTGATTCCTGGCTGCACCTTCTGCTTACCAACTAGCCAGACCCAGTGTCTAGCAGACTGGAAAGATTTAACATTGCGAAAACTGTCCTAAGTCTGCTACTATCTTGGAACTAGAAAACTGAAGGTTTTTATATATATACACTTGTTTTTAGCAAAGCTTTTATTATGAACATATTTGTATTCTATATACAAAAGGTTTTTTATGCATAAACATGTTTTCTTGAAAGTGGTCCATTAAATTATGCTAGGATTTGGCAAACTATCAAAATGAGCAGCAGCTTTTCTATGAAAAAAAATGGTAACCATTTTTTTTTCACTGAAAACATACGTTAACAGCTGATTTAATCATACACATATAGTCTAGTTTTGCTTGAAAATGATTCCAGTCTCTCACATTTACTCACTAACTGCCAATGATTCAATGAAATTGCAAAGTACTTATCTGATAAACCTTTCTGACAAAACTGTCTTCAAGTGGAAATTTAATCTAGCTCCAAATATGTATAATAACAATGGGAAAATGTCACTAAACAGAATTTTCTAATCTATGGATCTAAAAGCTCAGAATATCTCTTTTTTACAACTCTCTTTTATTTCTAAAGTGTCCTTTACTGAGAGAAAACTTCAGGCTGTCATTGATATCCTCTCCCAAAAATTCTAGTTGCCTGCCTGCCATGCTTGAGTCATTGAGTGACTGACCTGGAATAAGTACACGGAATATGAATTCACTCTGATTTACTAATATGAATTCTTGTTCCAGGTTATTTACTAGGAAGGTATTAATTGACACAAACATATTTCTCTCAGTACATGCTTCCTTCAAAGTTAATGTAGATGTAAACCCTCACACCCAGTGAAGTGAACAGCCTCAGATGATACACAGAGAGGAAACAAATCTCCCTACATAAGTTTTACATGTATATCTGCTGTCTTCATCTGCATTTATCCTTTAGAAATCGTGTTAGCATTTTTTCTCTTCCTGCTTAGAACTACATTGAAGCCTGGGCATACAGCCAAGACAGCTGATTGGAGGAAAGGCACACACCCCTCTCCTCATAGGTAGAGACTTTCAGCTCTCTCCCTTGTATTGTCCAGAGCTCTGCTAATCTATTTATAGCAACCTCCCCAACACAAAACTCTGGCTGCTCTTATCATAATGTGACAGAAACTTGTCAGGCTGATAACACAGGAATGATGCAGGGCAGAGCTACGAGACACGGAGCTTTAAAGAGAGATAAGAAAACCCTGCAGCTAGATGTGCCCAGCTCAAATTTCATGAATCAGGTTTACATCCACTCTAAGTTCAAGCCAAAACTTTATTTTTTTTTTTTTTACAAAACCTCTATCTGGATTGTATTTGAGAGTTAGAACAAAAAGTGATGTAAAATCTCTCCAGTGGGGATGCAAGCGGAAAAAAAAGTATTTTCGTGGAAGGGTTAAAGTGTCATTAAACCCAGACTATGAAAAACTCTCATTACATGCTATATAACAGAGTGTGCATACTCACAAAGCCAGTAAAGCATTTGTTTTGTGTAGAGTGAAATATACCTGGTTTATCCTGCTTTCAGCTGTCCCTCCCATCTTTTCTGTGTCCCCACTGCAGCCTGAGATTGTGTAGACCAGCATGCTTTCAGTTCCCTTCTAGACTGTTCATTTTCTATTTTTTCTCATCTGTGCAGGCCATGTGACTATAGAGTCATACATGTGGGCATATAAAAAGCAGTAAGTGACATTCCCTTCCCTCCTCCACTATGTCTTCCTATTGCTAAATGCTTTGAGTTTTTCAGAGTGCAATTTCAGCTCTTCACCTTTTTTTTCTGGCAGTTCAGACAAGCTTTATGAATTCTGCACTTTAAGCTGATGTAGAAAAGAGAAGATGAACAGGTACAACTTATGTAGGAGGGTTTGTTTCATCTCTGTGTATCACCTGAGGCCAGTCACTTAACTGGGTATATGTAAGGGTTTGTAAACACTTTAACGCTTCTCTGCTTAGTACTCACTCTGTCCGGTAATTATTATGGCCAGTCTCAGTGACAATCGCTTCACTATTTTTTTGTCATGTTGTCATAGGAACAGGAAGTGAAATGGGATCATGGACAGCAATAAAAATATTAGATCATTGACAAAGCTGCAGGTGTGTGACCTTATAATACCGATAAAATAAATCCCGCATCACTCTCCTTTTCTGAAGATTGGTCTTTGACCAAATATCTTTTATGATTTTAGAAAATTTTTATCATGATACCCTTTGTAAATGGCAATTACATACATATATCACCAGGCACATAATGCATAATTTCCATAACTACTACTAGAGATTGAATTTTTTTTAACCACTTGCCGACTAGCCGCCATACTTTTAATGTGGCAGGTCGGCTCTCCTGTGCGAACCGACGTACCTGTACATCCCTGCAAGCCCATCCCCCCTACAGTTAGAGAACGCTGAGGGAACCCTTTGATCACCCCCTAGTGTTAACCCCTTCCCTGCCAGTGTCATTTATACATTGATCCCTGCATTTTTATAGCATTGATCAATGTAATAATGTCACTGGTCCCCAAAAAGTGTAATTTGGGGACAGATTTGTCCACTGCAGTGTTGCAGTCCTGCTAAAAATCACAGATCGCTGCCATTAGCAGTAAAAAAAAAAAATAAAAACAAATAAAAGTCCATATATCTATCCCGTAGTTTTGTAGACCCGTTAACTTTTGCGCAAACCAATCAATATACGCTTATTGGGATTTTTTTATTGGCCTAAACTGATGAAGAAATTTAGATTTTTTTACATTTTTTTGCATATTTATTATAGCAAAAAGTAAAAAATATTGTGCTTTTATTTCCAAAATTGCTGTTCTTTTTTTGTTTATAGCGCAAAACATAAAAACTGCAGAGGTAATCAAATACCACCAAAAGTAAGCTCTATTTGTGGGAAAAAAAGGACATAAATTTTGTTTGGGTACAATGTCGCACGACCGCGCAATTGTCAGTTAAAGTGAGGCATTGCCGTATCGCAAAAAATGGCCTGGTTACGACGGGGGTAAATCCTTCCGGTCCTTAAGTGGTTAAAGTGCACTAATGGAGTTTTAGCTGATCTATACCTGTGATCTTGGTTTAGTATGTTCCAATACCCGCTTTTTTCCTCAATTCAAAATAAAAAAAAAAATCCAACACCGTTGGAAGGAATACCCACCCCCCCCCAAAAAAAGTCAAAATGTCCTGCTGGCCCTAGGCCAATGGTTCTCAACCCCTAACAGGCCATGTTTGCAGGTTTTACTTTATCTTGCACAGGTGCTTTAAATCAGAGTCAATGGCTTGGTATATTGGACAGCTATTTTATTTAAGAGAAATTCCCAAAATATGGCTTTTTGGTGGTACTTGAAGACAGGGTTGAGAACCACTGCCCTATGCCATTTAGTAACAGCACAGCAGTCAGTGCAATAAAACTGCCCACTGAATGACAAGCAGTGTGATATGCAAAGTATTCCTTTGAATAGCTGCAGCTGCAAACCTAAGTCTTCTAATCATCTGCACTCAGTCTGTACACCTGAATAACAGAGTGGTCTGCTGCAAGGTATTCGCATCTGCACATCCAGTGGTCACCTGCAGATAGGGATCAATGTTTGTCCTTTCGACGCAATCTAACTGTATTCAGGGTCAGTCATTTATCCCTAACCATAAAATATTTGCAATATATTTGCTGCACCATACCATTTAGGACATATGAATGAGACCCAAGACTAGACAATAACCAACTTTACTAAGCAGGTGCAAAGGGCTCCATCTTATTGAAGGCAGTGTGTGTTCAGGGACACACATCTGCACTCGCATGGAAAAAAATTATCTGTGGTCCTGTTGTAGAGCGATGGCTTCTTTACATCTTTGGAAAGGATGCCTTCACCTCAGTGTTTTCAGTGTTGAGGGCTCATAAAACAACTATGCTGATACATGGTATTACTACCAGATACATTCTGGCCAAACTCTTGAACTATAAAGATAAGGATCTTACCCTAAAATACACAAGAGAATGTAAAGAGGTACTGCATAATGGTGCCAAAGTATCTGTCTTCCACAATTTCTTTGCAGAGGTGCAGAACAAGTGAGCCAGAGTTTCTCAGCAGTCAAGAGAAGTCTACAGTAACTTCAGATGATGGGTACATTTGTCATTTTCTTGCTACTGGACATACTAAGCAGTGGTTCTGACTACCCAACTCCTCCTAATCTACAAGCTTGGGGCTAAGCAGGAGCAAGAACCATATGCAGAGGAAAAGAGAAGGAAGCCAAGACATTTAATCATAAAGCATTTACATTTTTTTTTCCTCTCTTGTCTGGTCACTGTATGCTTGTGGGTAAATCCAATAGGAACACTAAGAAAAAGCTATTTACTAGTGTATTGAACAGTTTAAGGGAACTTTGAATGAAGAGCGTGCAGTATGTTTCATCTATTAAATTTGTATAAAAAATGCCATTATCTGGTATTAAAAATGACCTCAAAATGAATTGAGGGAAAGCCATTATTTGTATGTGTCTAGGGTACCATGATCGCAAAACTGTCTCTTAAAACACTTTCAATCGATCCTAAGATATGGATTGAACAGCTGGACAGGTAAACTCCATTACTGACTTAATTTCTCAACATCTTGAAGATACATTCTGCTTTCTCATATTTGCCAATGATGGGCAAATAAAATGGAAAGTTTCACAAAAAGGAATTGTACTGCAGTGGAGATAAACAAAACAGCACACTAATTAATGAAAAATATAGTGTTTCATATTTGTGGCATGTTTCATGCTTAAGGGGGAGAGAACACTACAGTAATCTAATTTTTCTCAAATTTGCAAGTTTTATGATGTATTCCCATTAGAGTAGGCAGCAGATGGATTACTTTGTTATTGTAATTCAAGATACCTAAGGGTTTGAAAATCTGCCACATTAACATAATCAATTGCTGTAAAGAATAGACAAAGGCTTTCTTTTTTAACATGTAAGAACTATTATCAAAGTTACACAATACACTAATCAAATGTATTTAAAAATACAATTAGTCTCCACAGATAGCATCAGTGAAACACATAATTTCAGTGGACAATGCATTGATTGACTGCGGCAGTGTTGAGAGTTTATGTAAGCATTAATTTGTAGTGAACAGCAGACTAAGACCCATTTATTCTGTAAGCATGCAATCAGTAAAAAGTTCATTGTCATTTGCACAATCATTTGGCAGAGCATTAAACAATATATCCAAGCCTTCTTT
This sequence comes from Glandirana rugosa, assembly GCA_018402905.1. NCBI lineage: Eukaryota > Metazoa > Chordata > Amphibia > Anura > Ranidae > Glandirana > Glandirana rugosa. The sequence continues at coordinate 532,320 of BLSH010095882.1, forward strand.
GCTCAGGAAGGCTAATTATAAATGTGTGTTCTCTGTGCAAATCCCTAACTGAACTATGGATGTTGACATTCACTCAGGAACATGGTAAAGATGAGTCTTAATAGCAAGTAGTACCATACGATGCACTAAATCCTTTACACTATATATAATGACTTGCATAAAGTATACATGTTTTTCTAAGAATAACCTTTGTGGTCTGTTGAACTGCACATTGCAGTAGGCAGCATAAAATTAACATGTAAAGTGGTTGTAAACTCTGTCACACCACTTGTGTACCTACAGGCCTATAATAAGGCTTACCTGTAGGTACCGTGAATATCTCCTAAACTTGCACAGTTTAGGAGATACTCAGTATATGCGCTGCTGCCGACGTCATCCGTGCATGTGCAATGAAAAAACGGCCTGCTGGTGCCATTTCTTCAGGACCTGTGCCGTCACCAGCGGCTCCTGCGCCCTTGCGCAGGAGTGACATCATTGCGGCTCCGGCCAATCACATCGGCGGAGCCGCGAACCCGGAAGCAACTCTGGTGGAAGATGTCGGCCCTGTACTCGGAGTGCTGACGCCGATTCAAGGCATCGTTCTAAGGTAAGTATTTCATAATGAGCTAGTATGCGATGCATACTAGCTCATTATGCCTTTGTCTTGCAGGTTTTTTTGGGTTCACAACCTCTTTAACTGATCAAAAAGATGCCTTTACAAGACTGTAAAAGACTGAAGGTTTCTTCACACTGCCTGGATGCTACATGTTCCAGCTGTCTGTTTTTCCCATCAATGAGCTGCGGTAAGGCAGGGGTGTGAAGAAACCTTCAGTCTTTTACGCGATTTGTATAGGCATCTTTTTGAGCAGTTATATGCTAATTTTATCCTGCCTACTGCAATGTGCAGTTCAACAGACCACAAAGGTTATTCTTAGAAAAACGTGTATACTTTCTGCAAGTCATTATATATAGTGTAAAGGATTTAGTGTGCCATATGGTACTACTTGCTACTATGGTACTACTTGCTATGAACACTCATCTTTACCACAAAAGTGTGGTGCGCAGTGCTGCAATGCGGTGCCATGCTGCATTTTTCCCACACTGCACCGCACATCACACCAGTATTGTCATATGAATGAGGCACATGCTCCCTTGCGATGACTGGCATCTACCTAGTGCAAGTCTCCACATAAAGTGAAGGAGCCCTAAAAACGAAATTTGTACTTTTCTGGAAATACTTTGGCTGTAGGTCTTTCTGAAGAATATACAGTTTACAAAATGTTTAGGAGCTCTCTACAGTATGTAACAATGCTGGCTTAGTCAAGCTCATCATTTATTGGTTTATGCTATGATAAGAAACAAGCAACACAATACCTTTATATTCAGAGCAATCAAAAATACAGCTGGCAGGTATTCTACATTGATGGGACACATATTTTTCCAACAGCTCACCATACACTGCAAGAAAGAAAGAAAGAAAAACAAATAAAGAATAACCTTAAAACAACAATAGGGTGTTGAACACGAGGCTGCAATTCAACGTTTAAAGTGAATCAGTATATGTGTGTGTATATATATATATATATATATATATATATATATATATATATATATATACACATACACACACACACACACAGTATATATATATATATATATATACACACAGTACAGACCAAAAGTTTGGACACACCTTCTCATTCAAAGAGTTTTCTTTATTTTCATGACTATGAAAATTGTAGATTCACATTGAAGGCATCAAAACTATGAATAAACACTTGTGGAATTATATACATAACAAAAAAGTGTGAAACAACTGAAAATATGTCATATTCTAGGTTCTTCAAAGTAGCCACCTTTTGCTTTGATTACTGCTTTGCACACTCTTGGCATTCTCTTGATGAGCTTCAAGAGGTAGTCACCTGAAATGGCCTTCCAACAGTCTTGAAGGAGTTCCCAGAGATGCTTAGCACTTTTTGGCCCTTTTGCCTTCACTCTGCGGTCCAGCTCACCCCAAACCATCTCGATTGGGTTCAGGTCTGGTGACTGTGGAGGCCAGGTCATCTGGCCCAGCACCCCATCACTCTCCTTCTTGGTCAAATAGCCCTTACACAGCCTGGAGGTGTGTTTGGGGTCATTGTCCTGTTGAAAAATAAATGATGTTGGAAAACGCAAACCGGATGGAATAGCATGCCCCTGCAAGATGCTGTGGTAGCCATGCTGGTTCAGTATGCCTTCAATTTTGAATAAATCCCCAACATTTATAAGGCAAGAAATCACACTTATTAAACCTGACAGGGCACACCTGTGAAGTGAAAACCATTTCAGGTGACTACCTCTTGAAGCTCATCAAGAGAATGCCAAGAGTGTGCAAAGCAGTAATCAAAGCAAAAGGTGGCTACTTTGAAGAACCTAGAATATGACATGCTTTCAGTTGTTTCACACTTTTTTGTTATGTAGATAATTCCACATGTGTTAATTCAGTGTGAATCTACAATTTTCATAGTCATGAAAATAAAGAAAACTCTTTGAATGAGAAGGTGTGTCCAAACTTTTGGTCTGTACTGTATATATATATATATATATATATATATATATATATATATATACACATATTTATATATTGGAGCAAAAAAGTATTTAGTCAGCCACCAATTGTGCAAGTTCTCCCACTTAAAAAGATGAGAGAGGCCTGTAATTTTCATCATAGGTACACTTCAAATATGAGAGATAGAATGAGAAAAAAAATCCAGAAAATCATCATCACTGCTCTAGAGGAGATCTGCATGGAGGAATGGGTCAAACTACCAGCAACAAAGGGTATATAACAAAGTATTGATATGAACTTTTGTTATTGACCAAATACTTATTTTCCACCATAATTTGCAAATAAATTCTTTAAAAATCAGAATTCAAACAGGTGCCATTAATACAGATAATGAGTGGAGGAAAGAGGAGCCTCTTAAAGAAGAAGTTACAGGTCTTTGCCGTGAGGTACCATGTTAAACTTACAGTGACCAGTGAGAGCGATAACACCAAATTTAACACACCTGCTCCCCATTCACACCTGAGACCTTGTAACACTAACAAGTCACATGACTGAAAATGGCTAATTGGGCCCAATTTGGACATTTTCACTTAGGGGTGTACTCACTTTTGTTTCCAGTGGTTTAGACATTAAAGGCTGTGTGTTGAGTTATTTCGAGGGGACAGCAAATTTACACTGTTATACAAGCTGCACACGCACTACTTTACATTGTAGCAAAGTGTCATTTCTTCAGTGTTGTCACATAAAAAGATAGAATAAAACATTTAGAAAATTTGAGGAGTGTACTCACGTTTGTGAGATACTATATATATAAATTATTTTTTTTTTCCATTGTATTCAATGGTGTAGACAGAATTTCATCTGGGATTAATAGGTAAATAGAGGAAAAATGGGACTTTAATGGCACCACACCTTAAGACAGATTTAAAAAATAGCGTTTGTTGAAACTTAAAAATGTTTAAAAAGACATATAGACATATAACATGGGTATCATACTATATTTTCTCATTAAGCCCAAGTAAATATTGCTGGTATCATCGTCAGCCCTCAAATTGTGGGTAGGGAGCCTCCAAATATCATCTGGGATTAAATGTTGTAATGTGCTTTTGTTGTCTGATCAACTTTTGTTGCAATCATTTTTATTGATATTTTCAGTATACATAACAAAGTAATGTGGATCACAGTTTGGTACATATAAGATCATTCATCAAAGTACAGCCTAACAGCCGCTAGGTAATAGTCCGTTGATAAATAGCTTTACCCAAACTCGTTGATGGCCATGAATCAACGGGGTATAGGTGTAAAACACAGCATATAATAGAGAAAGGAATGGGGGGCATGGGGGCGCCACCCCCCTAGGGGGATGGCTCCTCCACATCCCACAAGACAGCAGGTGCATATGACAGACAGACAATACCTAAAAACATTGTCAAAATAATCGCAGAGGAGTTCAACGTGCCTTAGTAGCTCCAAAGCGATAGTTGCCCAGACAGATAGAGTGCACTTGGGGTGTTCTATCCAGAGAGACCATCGCTTGTGATACAAGGGGATTTGTAAATGAGCCTTTGCAAACATGTATTCCATGAGCCCTTGCTCGTTCAGAGAGGAGAGTAGATCGAATATAGAAGGAGGTTCTGGTGCTTTCCATTTTCTGGTTATGGAGAGTCTAATGGCGATGAGTATATGGGTCAGTATGGCGTGAGTAGGTGCAGGCCAGTAATCAAAGTCTAACCCAAGCAAGATTAGTTGCGGGGAGAGAGATATTGGTTTATGGATGAAATCAGTTAGTAGTTTGCTGACATCCTGCCAGAGGGAGGACAGTTTAGGACACGACCACCAAATATGGATGCTTGTACCCTTTTGTCCACAGGCTCTCCAGCAGACGTCTGAGGCTGGAGAGTATATCTTAGCGAGTTTGGTGGGGGTAAGATACCAATTGTGGAATATTTTTTGCACTCCTTCCCAATGGGTGAGACATTTGGAAAATTTCAGGGGACGTTGTAAAGCCATGAGCCACTGCTGCTGTGTGTAAGAGTAATGGAGTTGGTGTTCCCACTTAAACATGACATATGATTTATTGTTGGATAGGTTGCTGGTTAGCAGTTTATAATAGTAAGATATGCCCTTCACTGTAGAGTTAGTAGTGCAATAAAAACGTAGTGCGTGCCACAACAGGGGGTTCGTTGAACAGGTAGATTTGGAAACAACAGAGCGAACTCTAAAGTATTTGAATAGGTCCTTGGCTGGTATCTGAAATTTATCCTTCAGTTGTTGGAAGGAAAGGAGTGTGGCGTTGTCATATAAATTGCCCAGTGAGATGATACCAGCTTGGGCCCAGTTGGTTAAAGAAATGTCAGGCAGGATAGATTGCAATGCAAGCAGCGGCATTACTTTCAATACCTTAGGTGAAATTCCTCCTGCCGGTTGTAGGATAAAGAGCCACGATCTGATTGTGGCATTGATAGTGGAAAGAAAGGTATGTGGCTTGTATTTCTGTAACAGAATTGCTGAGAGGGTTAGTTTAGGATTGGTTGCTAGGACTGATTGCTCAATTTGTAGCCACAGGAATTGAGTCTCTGGGGTCCACCAACTTTTAGCTTGTTCCAGGATGGTTGCTTTATAGTAGGCAGTGATGTTGGGTGCACCCATGCCTCCAGAAGCAATTGAGGAACATAGGGTCGCTCTCTTAAGCCTAGGATGCTTACCATTCCATATGAAGGAAGATATTGTTTCTTGTAATTTATCTAGTTGAGAATGGAGGAAAGGTATAGGAAGTGTTCAAACGCAATAAAGGATATGTGGCAACAAGTACATTTTGGAAAGAGCTATGCGCCCTGCCCAAGAGGCCTGAACATATTTTAGGTCTTGTATAGACTTTTGTAGTTTGCTCATTAGTTGAGCATAGTTCAGTTGTAGCAAATGAGATGAGGGCGAGGTCAAAGAGATACCCAGGTAGGGAAGTGTGGAGTTTGGGGCCCAGGAAAAGGATGTCAATTTAGAGAGGTTTCGTTTAATTTTATTGTCTAGATTAACACTAATCATGGCAGATTTTGTGTAGTTGATTTTGTAAGGAGAAGCCCTACTGAAAAGGTCTAGCGTTTGGTGGAGATGGGGGGAGTGATAGCTGAGGTTCTGTGATGGATATAATCACATTGTCCACGTATAAACCTATCTTGTGATCATAGGTGTCTATAAAGATGCCTTTAATTGAGTCATTGGAACGTATAGCCTGAGCTAAAGGCTCCATGATAAGTGAGAAGATTAATGGCGAGAGGGGGCAACCCTGCCTTGTGCTGTTTGAGATTTGGAAAGGTTCTGAGAAGATACCCGAATTAATCACCCTGGCAGTTGGGGCAGAATATAGAGCCATCACGGCCTGAAGCAGGGGACCAGAGAAGCCAAACTTTAATAGAACTGCCTGTAGTAACTTCCAGTCGACTCCTTCGAACGCCTTCTCCGCATCCAAGAGATGAACAGAGAAGGCGTCCGACTGTGCTCCACCCATTGCAGCAGATCAATATACCTCCTTGTGCCATCTGATGCTTGCCTTCCGTTCATAAATCCAACTTGATCTGGATGAACTAGTTGGGGAATTACCGTGGCTATACGGGATGCAAGGAGTTTGGAAAATAGCTTTGTATCTGTATTTAGCAACGATATTGGCCTATAACTGGCTGGGTCCTCTGTCGGCTTGCCTGTTTTGGGGATGGTGGTTATGGTAGCTGCTAGAGCCTCTTCCGGAATTGAGCCTGTCCGTAACGTATGGTTAAATGCTTGACAGAGGAATGGGTTCAGTGTGTGCATAAATTGTTTATAATATTCGTTACAGAAGCCATCCGGACCAGGAGCCTTATGGAGTGGTAAGGAGACTATGGCATTTTTGATCTCTAGCTCGGTAAAGGGCTCCGAGATATTAGTAAGTTGCTCATGGGTAAGGGATGGTAACCGCAGGTGATCTAGGAAATGCGCTATATCACCTGTGGTTGGCGCTTCCGCTGCTCCAGATGAGGCTAAATTGTACAGTTTGGCATAAAATTGACTGAACCGATCAGCTATGTCTTTAGGGTTAGAGAGGCGCTTCTGATCTGTAGAGAGCAGGTATGGGATCCTTGCCTGGACTAAGTGTCTTTTCAGTTGCTTTGCGAGGAGGGCCCCTGGTTTGTTATGGTGGGCATAATAATTTTGTTTCAGTCTTTTCAGGGTTAGGTCAAAATCTGAATGTAGGTGGTCACTCAGGGACCTCCTAGCATAATTTAAATCCTGTTCCAAGGAGGGGGATGGTGTTGCCTTACGAGCTTTTTCAAGGGTACTAATTTGTTCTAAGAGCTTAGCCGTGGTGGCATTACGTTTCCTTCTCTCCTGGGTCCCACACTTAATAAGGAGACCTCTTATCACGGCCTTGTGGGCATTCCAACATGTAAATGGGTTTGTGACAGAATTGGCATTATGGTGGAAGTATTCTTTTATCGTGGATTGAACATGCTTCTGGTAGCATGGGTTAGACAAAAGGGAGGTGTTGAGTCTCCATCTTTTGCCTGTAGGCACGTAATCAGGGGGAAACACTTTGAGCGAAATTGGGGCGTGGTCAGACCATGTGATATTGCCAATCGTTGCTTCTTGTACTGCTTGAAGTGTGAGTTTATCTACCAGAAACAGGTCTATCCTGGAATAAGCTTTATCCGTATGTGAATAGAAGGTGAAGTCCTTTTCTGTACCATGTAAACAACGCCACATGTCGTACAGGTCTTCCGAAGAGAGGAACTCGGAGAGGGCAGCGGTTTGTTTCCGCAGGGGATTAGAGGAGTCTAAGGTTGTGTCCACTACTTGATTAAAGTCCCCACAGATAATCAGGGGGTGTTGTCTAAAGGGTGCCAATTTTCCTATGATTGTCTGGTAGAATTGTTCTTGGTGGGAGTTAGGGGAGTAAATATTAACCAAGGTCAGTGTTTGGTCATTGAAGGTGGCATGTAGGATAACGTATCTTCCCAGCGGATCAATTTTGGAGTGCAGTAATTTAAATGCTACCGAGGAGCGGATAGCTATTAGAACTCCTGCCTTTTTTTGGGGGCATTCGCAATAAAACAAAGAGGAAATAATTTGTGGCTACAGTTGGACGGCTTAGATGCGGCAAAATGCGTCTCTTGGGCACAGATAACATCTGCCTTGCTGGTTAATGCCTCTTTCCAGAATACTTGGCGTTTGAAGGGCGAGTTAAGACCCTTAACATTAAGGGAGGTTATGCTAAGGGCCATGGCTCAATATAGTTAAGTCAGAGATAGATTTTAAGGAGGAGATACCGAATAGGACACCTGCTATTCAGCGATAGTAATACATGCAGCTGTGAATGGAAAATTCAAGCTATAAAATGCAAAGCCAACAGTGATATACCTTGTTGAATATCACAAAAAACGGAAAGCAAGAAACAACTTAAATAGAAATATTGCAAGTAGCTATTAACATATATACTATAAATGTAATCAATTTAAAGTGCCTAGCACTTTTCTAAAACCCGGGGGCTATAAAGGATGCTGAGAGGAAACAGAAAAAACCGAAGAGGAGACAAAACTCAACTGAAACTTGGTTGCTCCTTAGATTTTAGTATCTTGAAGCTGATAAAGACAGGCCGGAGCCTGAAAGGAGCCAATCACTAGTAGTGATGCTGATCCCGCCCTTGGGAACAATATGAGGAAGGTCGTCCACGGGTGGGTGGTTGCGATCTCTGTTGTTCTGGGTGCGGAGGTGGAGAGGAGATGATTCCCCAGTTCAGCAGACTATTCATACCTTCTTTAGGGGAGATAATATTCGTGGTTTGATTGTGGTACGTGACGATCAATTTAGCCGGAAAGCCCCACTTATAAGGTATATTGCGCTCTCGTAGGATTGAGGTAACTTGCGCAAATTCCCTTCTATTCCTAGCCGTTGCTGCGGATATGTCCGCGTAGAGTGAGATGTTGGCATAAGGGTCTGGAAGGGATATACTCATACGTGCTGCCGACATAAGTTTTTCTTTCACTTGATAAAAGTGTATGCGAGCTAGGACATCACGTGGAACTGTCTCTGGTAGGTAGTTGGGTTTTGCGATTCTGTGAGCTCGGTCAATCATGAATTCGGATTGTGTTAGTTGCGGGATGAGCTTGAGGGACAGCTGTTGGATGAATGCTGTAAGTTCTGCGGGCTTGACTGATTCAGGAATTCCCCTGAATTTTATGTTGTTCCTCCTGGAACGATCTTCAAGATCAGCCACTTTGGCCTGAAGATAATGTATCTCTTCCGCATGTTGGAGGAATCCTTCCGAGGATTCCAGCTGTTTGGAGGCTTGTTCCGCCACCTGTCTTTCTAAGGTGCCAGTACGGTCCTCTACTTGTTCCACTCTGGTCTGAAGCATCGTCAGGGATGAGCAAAGCTCATTTCTAAGGTCGTTCTGTAGTGAGGGGAGCATCAATTTTAGAGTGTGTTCTGAGGCTGGTTGATCGCTAATCGGAAGGCCCGCTAGGGAGTCACATGAGCTTGAACCCTCCTGCTCACCGCTCCAGTGTTGTTTTTTATAAAGAGGCACTTTAGAAGGTGAGGGTGCTGGTGATTGTGCTGCCCTTTTACCCCTGTCCGGGGTGGTCACTTGGGGCAGTTGGGTACATTGCTCTGAGCTATCCATCTGCTCAGGAGAGGTGGGAGACACCCGCAGCCCTGCAGACGTAGGGGAGGACATAGGCGGCGGTATGTTGGTAGGCCCGGTTCGGGACAGCTGCACTGCGTGTTTGGTGAAGAAGTCCGGTATGCGGTGATGCGATCCATGTTGGGGAGCTTTAGGATGGGGCATACCACTTTGTCCTTCAGTTTTCTGGTGTTGTGCCGTATTAGGAGACTTTATGTAGTGACAGAGGAGCACTCTGATCTGTGTACGGTCCCTGGACGTGTACAGCCGCAGGTGGTCAGACTGGTAAGGAATGTAGGGCTTTTCCGGAGGGGTTGGGTAGAAGGAAGAATTCAGGCCCTAGTATGGCAACAGCTATGCTTTTACATAGTGCTTCAGTAATGTGCCGAAGGGAAGCAAGGAGGTCAGCGGTACTAATGAGGCACTAATGAGGAAGGATGAGGAATGCAGTGATACTGTTCCATATGCAGGCTGACAGTTTTAAGGGGAGCAATGATAAGTACCCAATACGGCATATACCCCAAAAAACACAGCAATAGTCAGTGTAAATGGGAGAGGGAGGTGTGGGCTTGCAAGGAATGGTGATGCCTCTTTATATGTGGTAGATTAGAGCCTGGATGGCGACAGATTGGGCCTCGGGTACTTTGTAGGCCGCAAGATGGCGGCCGGCTCTCCTGAAGATGGGGATGATGTGGCCATCACGAGTCTCCCTCCCGTTCAAAGCACAGCCGGGCAAGAAGGGGAGGCAGCGGGGAGGTGGATGGAGGGTCCGCTATCCTGGACAAGGATGTTCTGCACCCGAATGGCGGAGGAACAGACCGATGCAGCGGTACAGGCCGCAAGATGGCGGCAGCTTGATCCCGAGGAGATGGTGCGGCAGCCGTCCAGGGACACACACCTGTTCTCCCGGCGAACTACCCGGCCAGTCAGTCAGATGATGCATCCGTGTCTTTGTGGTAGTGGGCGTAGTGCCTGGATGGCAGCGGATGGATCTAGGAAGGGTGGCAGATTTAAAATGGTGGCCGTCTTCCGAGGAGAGTGGTGTGGAAGGGAGCTCTCCGGTCCTCTATCTGAATGGAGCAGGGCACTGGGCACTGGTAGATGCAGGAGGGAGAAGGGGCTTTTTGGGCGTTGTGTCAGGGGGAGAGTCTGCTCACCCGTCCTCCTAGGTATGTGACTGTCTGGTGGCAGTGGTCCGGGGCTGAGGGTGCCGGTCCCTCTTTAGGCGAATTTGGGTCCACTGCTGTCCCTCCACTATCGTCCACAGCGCACCAGATGGTGCTTGGTAGATGTGGGACCCCTCAGATGTTGAATTGAGGGGGTCTCCTTCGCTGAGATATGGCTTTGTAGTTGCTGAGAGTTTCAGGCAGAGCAGAGGAGAGCAGTCAGGCTTCCATCTCTGTCTGTAGCCGGCCACGCCCCCCGTCTGATCAACTTTTGAACACTGGATGGCATTACTATTACTTGGTGCCTCCAGAAGCAGCAAAAGTGCCTTTTTTTCATTGATTATAGGCAAAGCACTGATAAAACTGTTTATTTTTTTTAACCAATTCATCTGTTATGCTTTTTTTTTGCATAGAGTGAATGAGTGGGCAAAAATCTAAAAAAGCATATTCAGCACAGCTCTCATATATTCATCTATATTTTCCCATGTTATAGCTCTTAAAATCACTGCAAGCCCTGAAAAATACCTGGTGATCCCACCAGAAATTCAGTTAGTTCCTGACGTCTTGTAGTGGTTCTGACAACATTGCCACTGCAACACTGAAAGTAGCCTTGCCAGCCCTACTTGAATTCATTCCTCTGGGACTACATTACCGCATCTCTCTCCTCATCTCTATAACTCCTCCTTGTTAAGATTCTTCTCATTCCTCTCTTATACCAGCTGTCTGCTGTTTCTCCCCCTCTCCTGTTATTTCAGTTCGCTGGTTACAATGCCGTCACACCACTACAGGAAGTCAGGCATCAACAGTGTTCATGGCAGGATTATTGGGTATTTTTCAATACTTGCAGTGTTTTTAAAGTGCTGGAAAATGAGGTAATATAAATGTGACAGAGAATTGTGCTGACTTTAAAGTGTGAAAGTGCTGCATATATGATGGACATAGGGATGTACATAGTGAGTATAAAATTGCACATGGGTATGAACCGTAAATAACTTATACTCTAAAATTCACACAAGAATTAAAAAGCATTAACAGCGCTTCTGAGTACAGTATTTTAAATTCAAATACAAAGAAAATGACAGTTCATACGTCTCATTGATCTCCTAAAAAAGCCATATACAGTACACAATCATATGCTGTGCAAACATCCAGTTAGTCCATAAAATATTCCAATCAGGTTATGTGGAGATGCAGTGTTGGATAGCCAGTTCTTAAGCCTCGTACACACGGTTCGACGGTCGTATGCAAACAGTTGTACGACCGCTCGTTGTATGATCATCCGACCGTTAGTACGCACGATTAGAACAGCCTACGTACGACAGTCTTACAACAGGAGTTGTATGAGCAGACTATAAAACTTTGGTAGTTCCAACAAGCGGTCGTACAACCGTTGTATCGTCTGTACAGAGAAGTAGGTCCAACTAGTTGTACTGTGTAAAACACGCATGCTCAGAAGTCAGGAAGGGCCGGACGCTAATTACATGCACCTGAACTTTCTCTTTATATGTTCATAACACGTCACTATGTTCGGCTTGGTCGTACAATCGTGTAGTGCATGTTAGTACGCAAGTTACATGATCCAACATATGATTTGGTCCGTTTGGTCATACGACCGTTGAACCGTGTGTACGAGGCTTTACTCCCCTCACCATACCTCGTGGATCACCACTCCCTAAGGATGTTAAACTCACCAGAGCCCAGACAATATACGCCTTATATCATTAGCTCATTCAGTATGAGAGGTCCAATCCCAGCAGCACATCCTGGTACAGAATACGCCATCAGCCTTGATATCCCAGTCTCCCAGAAAGATCCACTGGATGTGCGTCTCCTCACCTCATCAATAGTGTTGAGCGAACCCGGACTGTAACGTTCGGGTCCGTACCGAACTTTAGGGTGTCCGTGGCACGGACCCGGACCCGGACATTTCAAAAATCGTTCGGGTTCCCTCTGACCCTATAGTTCCGACTACCGCATAAGACATGGTCCTACACGACGACCCTAACCTGGAGAGTATGACTTACTCGATTACTATATTCCGCATATAACAGACCCGAGACCACTCAAATTGTAGGAATCCCTCACCACTAGGTGCTCCATACCACTCCCCTCATTTCGGAGCATGTGTGCCAAGTTGCCAGCATACTGGTTTGCCTGGTTTAGTATACAACCTAGTACATTGAACGCATGATTGTACGTGATGTGCTAACATGCTGGTTCGGCTTGTATCACTGCACAATACTTGTATATTTCTCTTTCAAGTCCACGTACATTAATCGCAGGCCGG
>BLSH010095882.1:554144-581362 GCA_018402905.1 Glandirana rugosa
ATTTCTCCCTTTGTGTAGTAGTACATCGTTAAAGCGTATAGGTCACCGGAACTCCAAAGGTAACTACTTAGGACTCAAAAAGGTCGTTCTACCACGTGGTGGTCCACTGGATATGCGAAATTGCTACATGATGATGTGTTTCCCTCTTTATGCACTGAAGCTGGCACGTTCCCTGAGTTTTTCCAGCAAGATGGTGCACCACCACATTATGGGTGTCAGGTCCGAGCATTCCTAGATGAACAGTTTCCTGGAAAGTGGATTGGTCGTCGTGAGCCAGTTGAATGGCCCCCAAGGTCTCCCGATCTGACCCCCTTAGACTTTTATGTTTGGGGTCATCTGAAGGCAATTGTCTATGCTGTGAAGATACGAGATGTGCAGCACCTGAAACTACGGATACTGGAAGCCTGTGCTAGCATTTCTCCTGCGGTGTTGCTATCAGTGTGTGAAGAGTGGGAGAAGAGGGTTGCATTGGCAATCCAACACAATGGGCAGCACATTGAACACATTTTATAAGTGGTCAGAAACTTGTAAATCATGAAAAAATAAAGTTACATTAAAACCAAGCACACCATTGTTTTTCTTGTAAAATTCCCAATAAGTTTGATGTGTCACATGACCCTCTACCTATTGAAAAAACAAAAGTTGGATTCAAAATGGCCGACTTCAAAATGGCCACCATGGTCACCACCCATCTTGAAAATTTCCCCCCCTCACATATACTAATGTGCCACAAACAGGAAGTTAATATCACCAACCATTCTCATTTTATTAAGGTGTATCCATATAAATGACCCACCCTGTATATACAAAATTAATAAATACATTTGCTTAGTTTACCACAAACTAAAATAAATACATATTAGAACCCACGTATTATAGCACTGATTAGAATTAAAATGTCTTCCACAAACATAAACAAGAGCTCATGCCTTAATGATAATTTAATATAATTTGGTGCCAAACTATTATATAGAAGTAATTTTAGCAACAGCAGTCCTGCCAAAGGACAGACACTTCTGCCATTTCTAAAAGCAAAAATATCTATCTGGCTATAAACTTGTATAACACTGGGAATTATGGGTTCCAACAATTCTCTGATAAACTAAGCATTTTAATTAAATAAGGTGAACAGTGGTATGCTGTTATTGCTAGTATAGTCCAACACCTGAACAATTCAACTCTGTTGGGAAGAGTGATTTATAGCCATAGTGTTTTTGTGATGCACAAATAATATGTAAACTAGAGTTGGCATTCACATATAACTTATTACAAGTATAAGTAGTTTGGTGAAGATAGTAATAAAAATCACTCAACTATAATCCCATAAAATGTGTTTTCTAGTCACATATTTTTTTCTGGAAGATGTTTATTTTCAATTTGCAGTTTTGAGCACTTTCTAGTCACATATTTAGTAAGTGAACTGAAAACTTACTGGAACAACATTGTTGGGTGTTATTTAAAAATAGTGCATACAGCACTCAGGCAGCCTATCAGATACAGTTTCATAGTTACTGCACCACATTACTGCTTCCAAATATTATATAACAATAAACAATACTTGTTGGTCCTTGTGAAGTGATAACTTCCTGTGCTCTACGCCTCTGCTGTTTTCAGTTAAATTTTTTCGCATCTCTCTCTGAACTACAGGCGGTCTCCGGGTTACAAACAAGATAGGGTCTGTAGGTTTGTTCTTAAGTCAAATTTGTTTTTAAGTCAGAACAGGTACATTTTTTAAGTGTAGCTCCAGCCAAAAAAAACATTTTTAAGCTTTTTGGATAGCATAGGGAAGGGTTACCACCCATGTATTGTTTATTTTGCTGTCAGAGTCCATGTTCAGAAGATTTCACCTCACTTTCTGGCCAAATGACAATTGGATTTTGAAAAGTTCGGGTTGAGGTGGAAACAAGTATTGGTGAGAAAGCTTCAGTGGAGACACCTTTTTCCCATAATAACTCTTACAGGAGTGAATTTCCCTTCCTAGAGGTAGATTTCCTCTCACTTCCTGTTGTCTCCCTCCGTTTGTAAGTAGGAGTCGTTTGTAAATCAGATGTTTGTAACTAGGGGACCGCGTGTATATAACTCTTTCCTGTTAATATGGAGAGGAGAACGGAAGCTGTTCTGTAATATTGAAACATTTTCCTCTCCTAGGGCAACAACATTGACTCCTCATAAATTCTGACAGGAAGGGAGTGTTGTCATTCTAGGACAAGAAGCAGCCACCACTAATTCAACCACTACAGTTTCCTAGTTACTGCACCACAATACTGCTTCCAAATATTATATAACAATAAACAAAACCTGTTGATCCTTGTGAAGTGATAACTTCCTGTGCTCTTTGCCTCTGCTGTTTTTGGTTAAAGCAGAGCTCCACCCAAAAGGGGATATTCCACTTGTTTGCAAGCACCTTCCCCTGCAGTCTTCTGGGGCACATCACATGTCCCAGAAGACTATGGGGCCATTCACAAGGTCCCGTGCATTTGTAGTAGGAAGCCGGATGTGAAGCCCCAATGTTTCACTTCCTGTTTCTCTTACTTCAGATGCTGGCACCTGCACTCAAAGCTGATTGAAGAATTGCTCAGGTGAGGACATTGCTGGATCCCTGGAGTGGAAGAGTCCTTATACTAAAACTCAGCAGCTACAGTATTTGTAGCAGCTGACTTTTAATTTTTGGGGGGGAACCTGGAGCTCCTTTTTAACATTATTCGCATCCCTCTCTCTGTGGACTACATAATTCTCCCCTGATAATAAGGAGAGGAGGAGTACGGAAGCTGTACTGTAGTAATGAAAAATTTGCTCTCCTAAGGCACCAAAACTGCTTCCTCATACATACAGACCACGGGAAGGAGTGTTGTTGCTCTAGGACAAGAAGCAGCCACCACGAATTCAGCCACTACACTGAAGGACTGGTAAGCTGCAATGTATTATATGTTTGTTCTTGAGATTATATACTCTTTAAGGACCTACTCACAAAGCTTTATATGAATATAAGGATATTTTCAGACACTGAACTTTTTATAAAATCTCTATGAACTTTGCTGAAAATACTGTGACTTTCCCTTTTTTTGAAAATAAGGATCCCTATTCCGGTGTTTTAGCTTTGTAAATTGAGCCTTTGGTGTGCACCCTTCTTAGCTGTAATGTGTAATTGATAGTAAGTAATTTTAACATACTTGGTGCCTAACGTGCACTTACCAGATCCCCACATCACTCCTGGTTTAGTTTTGATAGTCTTGCAGAACAATCTCTTACAAGTGTCTAGCCAACTTGTTTTTGTTTCTATGCTTTCAGAAGAGAGGAATTTCACCAGCTCATGTTCTGTAAAAGTAAAATGTAAGCATTTGTACAAATACACCATAGCATAGTCTAAGATTATTTAGTATAAGCAATACTAAAATCTAAAGTATTGAAAAGCTGTACTCCAAAAACATAAAACATTTATGCCAGCATTCTTTTAAAATATTTAAAATCTCTGCCATCTCTTGCACTGTAGCACTCAGACTAAGAGAGGCAGGGGCAGCACTAGGAGCTAATCTGACTTTTATGCATACACATGCTGATGGGAAAATGCTGATAGGGGAGGTAACAGAGTGAGCTGAGCTGAAGATGGCCCTGTTGACGATGAGGGTAGTGACACCATTGTATTGCTTCACTTTAATAGAGTATGTGGCGCCACCCTCCTGATTGTGCTCTCTGGCAGTGGTGTATGAATCCCAGAAGTGGCTGGACAGAATTTAAAATTCTTAAGCAGATAGTCACATATGTGCATATTAAGCAGTTTGTCAGGAATTTGGCTTTAACAAAAGGACTCCAGGCATTTCAGGGTGTAAACAGATGTTACCTTTGCTGAGGTGTATGTCATTGTCAGTTTGCTGCTCTCTCCTTTAAAATCTATACTTTTTTACACCAGATAGCACAGCTTTCAGTGTCTTTCTGGCCAGCTTCAAATACGAGAGCTGCAGGTCTCATTGTGCTGACACGCTCGTGTCACTTATCTGCCCCCTCTCTTCTCGGCCATTTACAGAGAGCCATTTAGTCTATGAATAGTTTACAGAGTACACAGGGTATTTAGAATGGCTAAGGGGAGATAAATAACACTAGTTATTCCATCTACGAGACCTTCAGCTTATATATCCAGAGCAGGCCGGAAGTACAGTGGGATCTCTGTTATCAGGGATAAAGTAAGTATTGATTTTAAAGGACAAAGTATCAATCTAGCCAAGGCATACCAGCTCAGCCAAGGTAACAGTGCAAAAACCCTGTGCCTGGAGTTCGGCTTTAGGTATAATATCCTTTAGGAGATACTGTAAACCAGGGGTCTCCAAACCTTCTACGCAAAGGGCCAGTTTACTGTTCTTCAATATTTAGGGGGGCTGGACTATGCCAATGAGAGAAGAAAATGTCCTAAGGTCAGTGGGAGTAAACAATGCCCCATCACTTGCATTAGGAGTAGTAGTGCCCCATCTTTGGTATTAGGGGGATAATAGTGGCCTATCTTTGGTATTGGGGGAGAAATAGTGCCCCATCTTTGGTATTAGGGGGGGTAATAGTGCCCCATCTTTGATATCAATGGGAGGAATAGTGCCCCATCATTGGTGTCAGTGGGAGGAATAGTGCCCCATCATTGGGGTCAGTGGGAGGAATAGTGCCCCATCATTGGTGTCAGCGGGAGGAATAGTGCCCTATGATTGCTGTTAGTGGGAGGAATAGTTCCCCATCATTGGTGTCAGTGGGAGGAATAGTGCCCCATCATTGGTGTCAGTGGGAGGAATAGGGTCCCATCATTGGTGTCAGTGGGAGGAATAGTGCCCTATGATTGCTGTTAGTGGGAGGAATAGTGGCCAATCATTGGTGTCAGTGGGAGGCATAGTGCCCCATTATTGGTGTCAGTGGGAACAAAAGTGCCCCGTCATTGGTGTCAGTGGGAACAATAGTGCCCTGTCTCTGGTGTCAGTGGCAGGAATATTGCCCCATCATTTGTATCAGTGGGAGGAATAGTGCCCCATTGTCAGTGTCACAAGCAGGAACTATGGCCCACTGTTGCTGATAGTGGGAGGAAAAATGCCCCAACTTCCAGATAAAAGCAAGTAAAGGGCCACATCCAGTCCCCAGTTTGGAGACCACTGCTCTAAAGAAACTAGAAAGGGGCAGTGACCTAAATGGAGATAACAATGAACTGACAATCTAAAAGATTATGCTTTTCTTTGAATGATTCACATATAACCTTTGAAGTTCACTTCAAGATTATGCCAACTTGAGACCATTTAAAAGGCGGTAATTACAATATTTTTACAAATGTATTCTTTAGCATGTTCACATTTATTAGTATGAATGACTGCTAAAATACAGAAAGATTACCAAACTTGGCAGATAGATTAACGGATCAAGAAAAAAAAAATGATGTGCAGAAAAAAGTAAGATGTAGGTATTAGACAGAATAAGATTATAAAGGAAAGGGAAGATGTCACCCTGGAAAGAATCATTTATTAATTCAAACATGAGTAAAATCCTGATAAATTCAAATATTAACTAGTTTGGCAGAATTTTATAAAAAAAAGCAGTAGCTGAATATACACATTTTGTATATGCATTTTTTTATCATGATAATAGATTATTTTACAGTGTAACTCCACTTTTGCTGGGGAAAAAATATTCCCCTCTGGGTGATCTGTGTACATTGCAACTATTTTAACAACTGTGTTGTTTAACTTTGTTGCAGATTCCTCCTTTTATCATTCTGAGAAAATAGCTGTTGTTTGTCTCTGTCTATGTGCAAAGTGAATCTGTATGGGAGTGATATATAATTATCAAGCAGCTTCTGCACCTCCAGGGCTCTAATGAGGAAAGTTGCAGGGTCTGTATCACTTTAGACATGATTTCCATTTGGTAGTATCTCACCAAAAATGACATCTGACTTGCAGACTGCTGCAAAAATCAGTAAGCCAATTGCACAATCAGGAAATTACATATTTGGGGGACGTTCTGTACACCATCTGTGTACAGAATGCCTCTAGGTAGACATATTGTATTGCATTTTACAGAAAGTTACAGTGCTGCAGGTTGAAAAGAAAAAAATATTTTTAACCCCTACAGATCCGTGCTATTGCCGAAGTACGGCTCCAGCGCGGATCTGAAATGCCGGGACGTCGTCCCCTGTGCACGCTTCCGGCGCACCCCCTGGCGGCAGCGGCGGCCCGCAGGTCAGGCGGACTCGATGTCCGCTCGAGACCCACGATCGCTTTACAGAGCTGTAGAACGGGGAACCGCCGATGTAAACACGCCGGTTCTCCGTTCTGTGATGGGACAGGACAGATCTACTGATCCCTGTCACTGGGATCAGTTAGATCTGTTATGTCCCGGCCAGCCCCGCCCCCCCACAGTTAGAACACGCCCAGGGAACATTGTTAACCCCTTCACTGCCCACTGCAGGTTAACCCCTTCACTGCCAATTACATTTATACAGTAATCAGTGGACATTTAAATTTCTGATCGCTGTATAAATGTCATTGGTCCCAAAAATGTGTAAAAAATGTCCGACATTTCTGCTGCAATATCGCAGTCCCGATAAGAATCGCAGATCGCCGCCATTACTAGTAAAAAAATAAATAAATAATAAAAACGCCATAAATCAATTCCCATAGTTTGTAGACGCGATAACTTTTGCGCAAACCAATCAATATATACGCCGATTGCATTTTTTTTTTACCAAAAATATGTAGAAGAATATATATCGGCCTAAACTGATGAATAATTTTTTTTTTTTTTTATGGATTTGTATTTTAGCAAAAAGTAAAAAATATTGTTCTTTTTTGCAAAATTGTCGCTCTTTTTTTTGTTTATAGCGGCGATCAGCGCTGACGCAGAGGGGATCAAATACCACCAAAAGAAAGCTCTATTTGTGGGAAAAAAAGGACGCAAATTTTATTTGGGTACAACGTCGCACGATCGCACAATTGTCATTCAAAATGTGACAGCGCTGAAAACTGAAAATTGGTATAGGCAGGAGGGGGGTTTAAGTGCCCAGTAAGGAAGTGGTTAATAACAGTATATTACAATATGGCTTGTGTTGCAATTGTATACGCTATATTTTTTTATTTGCTATTTTTTTCCCCAAGAATGTAGAGTTACCCTTTAAAGCTAGAAATAAGAAACAAATGAATCAATTAGAGGAAAGCCAAATTCTACTTTGTGTCTTACACCCACAATTTTGAAATGCAATCCTGACTTGTGCTAAACATTCGTCAGCCCTTTTTTACTAGCCCTGCCATGAGCCACATGGCTAAATACAGATGGCGCACCATCTGGTTCCATTGGCACTTCAGTTCTAAGTTCCCCTAAAGATTCTCCCCAGGCACACCCACTTGCATATGAGCATATTTATATCCTCAGCAATGTTATTTTTTTTTGTTTTTTTTTTATAAAGAACCTTGTGTGAACATAACCTAAAACAGCTCAATCAAATATGAAAACACGGAATTTTAAACTTGCATTATTTTCAACAGGGCTGCACTTCGATTATGTCCCCCTCTTTCCCCAACTGATGTAACAGTGCCTAGTTCTCCACATCTTTTGGAATGTAAGCAAAGGCATATTGCATTTATTTGAAAGTAAATATATTTTGTGTGTGTCCATGTCTCTAAAAGCTGGCCACTGAAATATGCTGTCCTAGGGCCATATCTTTTCTTACACCACTAGTAATCTGTCCCTGTACGGCATTTTAAAGGCACCTACCATTGCTGATCTCCTCCTACTGGATACACACTTTCTCTGACTTAATGCTTTTTGACTCATTGATCCAGACTAAGTTATTGAAGCTGTTTGATAAGCTTGATAGCAAAGCAACTGGATGTCAGCAATTACCACTTACATATTTCTCACAACACCGGTTTAGGTGGCCATGCATGGATTATTGGGCAACATAAAACTGCTACAGATCTTTAACATATAGAGTGTGTGTATATATACATATATATTGGGGTAAATAATTATTTGATACCCTGCAGATTTTGTACGTTTGACTACTTACAACATTTTTATCATAGGAATATCAACCAAAAATCCAGAAAACACATAATACAAATGTTATAAATTCAGTTGCAGTTCAGTGGGTAAAATAAGTATTTGATCCACTACCAACCAACAATAATTCCTGCCCCCAACGACTGGCTGCAGTATTGTCTTATGTGGCACACAGATTAGTCCTGGCAATTTAAGGTGTTCCCAACGACAACTCATTATGTGAATAAAAGACTCCTGTCCACAAAATCTCTTTCTTCCATTCAAAACTCAACATCATGGGCAAGACCAAAGAGCTGTCAAAGGACATCAGGGACAAGAGATTGTAAACCTGCACAAGACTGGAATGGGCTACAAAACCACCAGCAAGAAGCTTGGTGAGGAGGTGACAACTGTTGGAGTGATTATTTGCAAATGGAAGAAATGCAAAATAACCATCAACCACCCTCAGTCTGCAGCTCCATGCAAGATTTCACTTCATGGGGTAAGGATGATCATGAGAAAAGTGAGGGATTAGCCCAGAACTATACAGGAGGAGATTGTAAATGATCTCAAGGCAGTTGGGACCATAGTCACCAAACAAACCATCAAAAAGGAAAAAGACCCCCTAGGTGGGACTCTAATAGGCAGCAATACACCACAATAAAGTAAAATTGAATCAAAAAGTCATATTTATTTAAAATATTTTGGTCACTCTATGGTAGAGGGACACATGTTAGGTCAGAAAGTGAATAACATTCTCTGCAACGGATCAAATAACAAATGGTTCAACACAGAATTAACCGTGGATAGATGAATACATAGCTTGGATGATGACATAAAACAATCCGTTGTTCAGGGATGGAAAGGAGTGATGTTCAATGTCCCATAGTCACCAAACAAACCATTGGTAACACAATATGCCACTATGGATAGAAATAATGCAGCGCCCATAAGGTCCCCCTCCTTAAGAAGGCACATGTGCAAACCCATCTGACGTTTGCCAATGAACTTCTAAATGATTCAGAGAAGGACTGGGAGAAAGTGCTGTGGTCAGATGAGACCAAAATTTAGCTCTTTAGCATTAACTTGACTTGCCGTGTTTGGAGAATAAAAAATGCTGACTGTGACCCCAAGAACACCATTCCTACAGTCAAGCAAGGAGGTGGAAACATTATGCTATTGGGGCTGTTTCTCTGCTAAAGGTACAGGCCGACTTTGTCGCATTGAGGAGCCAATGGACGGGGCTAAGTATTTGTCAGGAACCATGAATCAGACAAAGATAGAAGTGCAGTAAAATCACACTTTTTAATAAAATGTAAAATGTTATAAGCAGACCCAGGTTCGGTAACCAGACCGGATAGTCAGATCAAGTAAATGAAACAGTAGTCCAGAGATCAGCGAGGTCAAACAAACGGAATGCAGGGTCAGGAGCCAGGAGGAGAGTCAGCCAAGCAGGGTCTTGAATCAAGGAACTAGAAGGGAACATCAAACAGGCAAAGTCTTTCACAGGAACACATTGCAGAGATTTCTCCAGAGATATTGACCAAGGCAAAGGCATCTGCGATCTGATCCAGGAAGTTTATATAGCAACAGAGATGGCTTAACGAGGCAGGATATGGTCATCAGGTCAGATAGAGTGGAAGCTGAGACTGGCAATTAACCCTCAGCTGAACAGCTTGCTCTGAGAAGGGAGAGCTGAGCCCAGCCCTGACAGTATTGTAAAATCTTTGATGAGAACCTTCGTCCCTCAACCAGAACACAGAAGATGGGTCGTGGATGGCTCTTCCAGCATGACAATGACCCAAAACATACCACCAAGGCAACAAAAGAGTGGCTCAAGAAGAAGCACATTAAGGTCATGGAGTGGCCTAGCCAGTCTCCAGACTCTAATACTATAGAAAATTTACGAAGGGAGCTGAAACTTCAAGTTGCCAAGTGATAGCCAAGAAGATCTGGAAGGAAGAGTGGAACTCTGAACTGCAACTCAGTTTATAACATTTGTATTGTAGACAAAATTACACAATCTGCAGGGGATCAGATAATTATTTTCCCCACTGTATATATTTATATTAGAGAAAATCTGGAAAGAAGAGTGGGCCAAATCCTTCCTGAGATGTGTGCAAACCTGATAACCAATTACAAGAAATGTCTTACCTCTCTGCTTGCCAACAAGTGTTTCTCCACCAAATACCAAGTCCTGTTTTGTTTGGGGATTGAATACTTATTTTACTCACTTAACTGCAACTCAATTTATAACATTTGTTTTATGTGTTTTTTCTGGAGTTTTGGTTGATATTCTGTCTCTATCATTTAAAATACACCTTTGATAAAAATCTTGTAAGTGGGCAAACTAACAAAATCTGCAGGGGATCAAATAATTATTTTCCCCACTGTATATATTTACTGTATATATACACATATTTTCACACTTCTATTGTTCATTCACGCTAATTACCCAAAGAATGAAAAAGGAGACAAAAACCCTTTGTAATGCTAAACACAGAGATTTTCAAGGTTTCACCCAGTGCAGGAACCACTTTCACTATATATGTCAGAAACAATACAAATAAAGGAAAGATGTGAAAAATGTATATAAAAAGTAAACTAATAAGTTTATAAATGTGTTCCTTATCAGGATAACAGAATGATTTATTTGATGGTATAGAGGGCACTGGGTTAAAACATTGGAAAGTTTTAGAATGTTTTCTGTTAGTAGATTTCACCATTATTGCCGATTTATCAGTCTCTACACTTGTACTTTTTGAAAAATATATGATATAAATTGATGCCTTGTTGGTATTAAAGCTACTGATGGTTAGCCAAATCATTAAAGGGCTTAAGAAAGAGATGAAGACTTTGCTGTAAAAAATATGCTCTATAGCAAAATGCCTCTGGCAAAATTGTGATTGAGTAGGGAATAATAGACAGAAATCACCTTTTAATTTAATAAAAAGGCAGATTGTGCAGTGTTACTTTCTAACTGCTCTAGTAGTTTTAGAATTAGCAATTAAGATGAATTCTGATGAAGCTGAAAATATGGCCTTAGGCATACCGACACATAACCTTCCATTTCTGATATGTTCAAGAGAAAAAAATGTACCGTTAGAGGATGCAAACTGATTTAGTAACACAACTGAAGAAGAATATATGACTGCTATTTCTATCCTTTTAGTGAGACTTCCACACTGTAGAGTACTCCACTATATACAACTTATACAACAGGGATAAGCAATTAGCGGACCTCCAGCTGTTGCAAAACTACAAGACCCATCATGCTCTGACTCTGGGTGTCATGCTTGTGGCTGTCAGAGTCTTGCTATGCCTCATGGGATTTGTAGTTCTGCAACATCTGGAGGTCCACTAATTGCATATCCCTGTTATACAGTACATATTGGTAAAAGCCATGAAATGTAGTATGTGTTTGTCTTCCGCATGTTTAACCACTTCCCGACCAGCGCCGTATATAGGTGGCGGTCGGGTTTGAGCGGCTCTCCCGGGACATAGCCTGCACCTGCAGGCTATATCCCGGTATCATTTTTTTAGAGCTGGCGGTCGGCTATCCAGAGGTAATGACCGATCCGGCTCGGGAGCTGCTCGGTCGTTACCCCAGGGGCCGGGAGGGGACACGCTCCCCCCCCGCGCGCCTTCCGCCGCTCTTCTCTGGCTTCCCATCCCACCGGGAGACTGGAGCGACGATCCGGCGCGTCCGCCGGCTGGAAGGAGACCTGACAGAAGCCGTAATTGGCTCTGATCGGGTCTCCTTCTGCAAATTCCAGAAGCGACGTCACAACGTCACTTCCGGTTTACACGGCGGCTAACGGCGCCAATTTTAAAAAAGTGACAGTATTCAGAATCGCTGTTTTTGGCAATCTGAATACTGTGAAGTGCAAAGGAGGGATGGGGGGCCTTTTAGACCCCCCGACCCTCCAAAAAGAGTACCTGTCACCATATATTACTATCACAAGGGATGTTTACATTCCTTGTGATAGCAATAAAAGTGATCAGATTTTTTTTTAAAGGAACAGTGCTAAAAATAAATAAATAAATAAAATAAAAAAAAATAAAAAATATTTAAATCGCCACCGTCCTCGCGAGCTCGCACAGCAAAGAAAACGCATACGTAAGTCACGGCCACATATGAAAACAGTGTTCAAACCACACATGTGAGGTATCGCCGCGATCGCCAGAGTGTGAGCAATAATACTAGCAAAAGACCTCCTCTGTAACTCTAACCTGGTAACCGTTAAAAATGTTTAAAGCGTCTCCTATGGAACTTTTTAAAAACCTGACTTTGTCGCCATTCCGCGAGTGCGCGCAATTTTCAGCCATGTCATGTATGGTATCTATTTACTCAGCGTAACATCCTCTTTCACGATATGCAAAAAAATTGGGCTAACTTTACTGTTGTCTTATTTTTTAACTCAAAAAAAAAAAATTGTTCCAAACAATTGCGCTTGAAAGACCGTTGCGCAAATACCGTGTGACAAAAAGTATTGCAACAATCGCCATTTTATTCTCTGGGGTGTTTGAAAAAAAATATACAATGTTTGGGGGTTCTAAGTAATTCTCTAGCAAAAAAAAATGTTTTTAGCTTGTGACCACCAAATGTAAAAAAGTGGCCCGGTAGGTAAGTGGTTAATATAAGAACATTCCTCATGGCTTATGTTGTCTTCTCAAACCATTCAACACCAAACCATTAATTCTGGCTGTACAAGACTAGAGGCAAAAGAAAGCTCAGTTAAAGTATGTCCTCACATTTAACAATTAGGTATGACTGGTAAGTACTATCAGGTATTGTCTGACAAAGCCAAGAGCAGTTATTGTCTATTGACTTACATTACAAGGGCTGTATTGTTGAAAAATATTTTATTCCACAAAATATGTAAAATGCACATTATCAGAAGAGTTAAAGTGGAAGTAAACCCTCTCCATTGTTTTCAGCCAAGGAAGCTGCCATATTGGCCTCTGTTTGATCTTCAACTGCCATGATGCTGCACATGTGGTCAGTTATGACACTAGCCATTGGATGGTTTGACAGTTTGGTTGAGAGCACAAGCAATGGGACAATTAGCATTTCCAGCATGCCAGGAATGTGACTGTTTTTTTGAAACAATTAAATTGATGGGTTTACTTCCGCTTTAAAGAGGAAGTAAACCTTCTTGTATTCTTTGTACCTATAGGTAAGCCTAGAATAAGGCTTAACTATAGGTACTGTAAATATCTCTTAAAACATGCGCCCTTTAGGAGATTTCTACTGTATACTGCGCCGATGATGTCATCGGCACATGCACTCTGAAGGAACGCCTGCCAGTGCAATTTCTCCAGAAGCCTGTGGCATGACCGGTGGCTCGCTCGTGCATGCGGCTCTGGCCAGCCACACAGCCAGAGTCCATGGCCCTGGAAGGAAGATGGGCAAAGATGGATGCGGGCTCCAGCGGGGATGACGTGGGCTTCATTTGCAGGTAAGTGTCACCTAATTTGCTAGTATGGGATGCATATTAGCACATTATGCCTTTATTTTTCAGGGAAGAAAAAAAAATCAGAGTTTACTTCCTCTTTAAGAGCCACAGAATGTATTCAGGTGCAAAAAGTTGCACAGCTGATAGGACAGCTTAGTATGACCCCTCCTACTCCCATCATGCCTCAAATTTGTAGCAAGCAATAGTAGCGGTGGATCATAAGAATTGAGGGGATGGACCAGTGTTCCTTAATGTACTCCAAAAGAAGATTTTATACTATGTCAAACATCCTCTTTCTTAAATAATAATTAAGGGCACAGGGTGTACAGTGGGGATCGAAAGTTTGGGCACCCCAGGTAAACATTTGTATTAATGTGCATAAAGAAGCCAAGGAATGATGGAAAAATCTCCAAAAGGCATCAAATTACAGATTAGACATTCTTATAATATGTCAACAAAAGTTAGATTTTATTCCCATCATTTACACTTTCAAAATAACAGAAAACAAAAAAATGGCGTCAGCAAAAGTTTGGGCACCCTGCAGAGTTAATATCTTGTACTGCCCCCTTTGGCAAGTATCACAGCTTGTAAACGCTTTTTGTAGCCAGCCAAGAGTCTTTCAATTCTTGTTTGAGGTATCTTTGGCCATTCTTCCTTACAAAAGTCTTCCAGTTCTTTGAGATTTCTGGGCTGTCTGTCACGCACTGCTCTTTTAAGGTCTATCCACAGATTTTCAATTATGTTGAGGTCAGGAGATTGTGAAGGCCATGGCAAAACCTTCAGTTTACGCCTCTTGATGTGATCCCCCGTGGATTTCAAGGTGTGTTTAGGATCATTATCCATTTGTAGAAGCCATCCTCTCTTTAACTTCAGCTTTTTCACAGATGGCATCAAGTTACCATCCAAAATTTGCTGAAATTTTATTGAATCCATTTTTCCTTCTACTCGTGAGATGTTCCCTGTGCCACTGGCTGCAATACAACCCCAAAGCATGACTGATCCACCCCCATGCTTAACAGTTGGACAGAGGTTCTTTTCATTAAATTCTGTGCCCCTTCTTCTCCAAACGTACCTTTGCTCATTCCGGCCAAAAAGTTCAATTTTAACCTCATCGGTCCACAGAACTTGTTTCCAAAATGCATCAGGCTTGTCTATATGTTCATTTGCAAAGTTCAAACGCTGATTTTTGTGGTGAGGACGTAGAAGAGGTTTTCTTCTGATGACTCTTCCATGAAGACCATATTTGTACAAGTATCTCTTTATAGTTCAATAGTGTACCACAACTCCAGTGTCTGCCAGATCTTTCTGGAGGGATCGTGCAGTCAAACGTGGGTTTTGAATTGTTTTTCTCACAATCCTGCGAGCTGTTCTGTCTGATATTTTTCTTGGTCTTCCAGATCTTGCTTTAACTTCCACTGTTCCTGATGACTGCCATTTCTTAATTACATTCCGAACAGAGGATATTGACATCTGAAAACGCTTTGCTATCTTCTTATAGCCTTCTCCAGCTTTGTGAGCGTCAACTATTTTCAGTTTCAGGTTTCTAGACAACTGCTTAGAAGATCCCATGGTGCTGATTGTTGGGGCAAGGTCAGATGAGTCTGGGCATTTAAAACCTTTGAGATTGTCATCACCTGGTCTTCCCAGACGATGATTGAGAACAATCCATGACACTGGCAGGTCTCAGCCTAGCAAAGGAGGCAGTGCATGCTATAATTAACTTAACATATATACCGCGCTAAGGAGGATAAAGAAACAGTATAATAGGCCCAGCTGCAACAATAATAGTGCGATAATCCACCAAAGCAATATAACTCAGAAAAAAGTTGCGCTAACACCCAACTAAAGTGAAAAAATGTGAAAATAATAACAATAACACCAATACACACCTACGTGAGAGTGTGTGCAAGGTGCTTGTAAAATCAAAAAAAACAAGCAAAAAATATAAGGTGCTCAATAAATCAAGGATCAGAACAAGATCAATGTTATGATCAGAATAAAACAATTAATTAATTACACGTGCATTTGAGTATAAAGTATAAAGTGACAGTGCCACATAAAAACAAGCTTTGCAGCTATATGAGTCCAGAAACTATCTTTAAAGTTCTCTTAAACACAGGATGTAATGCTCCACGATTGACAAGTAATCAGCAGGATAAAAAACAGTTCACACCAGGGGAGTGCAGTTTGGGGACACCCCAATATAGTTCCTCACTTTCTGTCCACCACCACTAAAGATAAACACCTCCGGTGATAAGGGGGGTAAGGATGGACTCTTACCAGATTGTGTGACCCCCTATCGCTAGTGAGGTCAGGCTCGCCTGCAGATATAACCCTCTGCGGGGTATAAATCACTGCTGATACAGCTATCCCGATCTCTGCCAGGCTCCGTAAGGAACAGGTCACGTGATTCTTTAGATCAGGTGGGTAACTACCCCAGTAGGACGCAGACTCATCATCAGCAGATCATGTAGAAAATATATATAAGAAGCCACATAGTGTAAAACCGTAGGAGATTTTTATTAAAAGAAATTAAAACACAGGGTACTCACAATAGTGCTAGCAATAACTCGTATATGGATATAATAGAACAAGCCGACAATGCAAACCAGGAAAAAACGAAGCCCGTCCTGTGGGAACACATGGGGCGTGGTGACGTCAGTACATTAAGCTCCGCCCTACATGTTTCGTCACAAGATGACATCTTACAGGGGCACGGGCAACGTCCTGCGTCACCACATAATATGCATATTGTTTGCACTCCAAGCCTCGCTTTCAGAGCCGCATCATACTCAGTGTTAAGCCAAGCCTCGCTGTCACGAACGAACGCGATAGGGAGGGCAATAAGCTCACACTGATCAATAATACAATGCCGCAATTCGAAAGAGAGGAAATAACATTAACAAGTAATTAAAAAGAACAAAAATTCCAAACGGAGGTATCATTTATAAAACCCATATTGGCATATAGCCCCTGACGTTTATCGCCTAAAACCAATTATTTGAACATACTATACATATTATTTGCAATCCAAACCTCGCTTTCAGGGCCGCATCTTATTCAATGTTAGACCAAGCCTCACTGCCACGAATCAACGTGATAGGAAGGACAATAAGCCCGCATTGATCAATAATACAATGCAGCAATACAGCGGAGAGGGGATTACATCAACAAATAATTAAAATATAATTGAAAAACAAAAATTCTAAACAGAGGTATCATTTATAAGGCCCGTATAGGCTATATAGCCCCTAGTGTATATCACCTGGAACCAATTACGTGGATCATTATTTTACTAATCATTATTTCACTAATTGTTTAAAGCCACTCAGAATTTATATGACCTCATACACCACCCGTCATTTTAAAGGAACCCCTTGCCACCTACTGGGTCCCTATTATAGACACATGGGGCCATATCATTAGCTACCACAATATAGATCCTATATTGGACCTTATTAAAATCTCAGAGTACATTTAGATTACATAGTCAAAGGTTATATTGGGAGGATTAATAAACACAAACATCTATGGAAAATAAGTCTTATGTAGTCAAACCTACATACAGCTACAGTGTGGAAGGAGAGTCAAACATATCTTAAAGACTATCCTATTCCTGGTTGGCCTAGGAGTTGTCAATAAAGGCATTCATTTCAACATCTACATTCAATCCCTTCGGTCTCAGACTTTGAATTTTGTAAATCCAGCTCATCTCGAGCTTAGAGATCTCTCTTCTCCTCACTCCCCCCTCCAGTGTAGTTTGAGTGTGTCAATCCCAATAAATGAGGTCCCTTTAGGATTCCTATCATGTTTGTCTCGGTAATGTCTGGAGAGGGGGTGATTTTTAAACCCCTTTTTAATATTGGCAATGTGTTCCTTCAGGCGTACCTGTAGAGGTCTAACTGTCCTCCCCACGTAGTGAAGCCCACAGGGGCATGTGACAAGGTGGACCACATTAACAGTATTGCACGAGACAAAAGACTTGATCGTAAAGGTTTGGGAGGTAATGTTAGACATAAAAGTGCTAGTCTTTTTAGTGCGTATCTCATTAATTTGACAGACTGCACATCTGCCGCATTTATAAAAACTGACAAAATTCCCGAAGAACATTGGCTTGCCAATGGGGGATCACACACCCCTGGGGCCAATCTATCTCTAAGAGAAGGAACACCCCTAAAGACCACCCTAGGCTTCTCCGGTACAAGACTACTCAACACTGAATCATTTTTGATAATATGCCAGTGTTTTTGCAACAGTTTTTTTATTTGGTAGTGTTGTGTGGAGAAGCCTGTGATGAATAGAGCAATACAACTGACCTCTTGTTCCCCTGATTGAATAGGTCTTTCTTTTAGCAATTCCTCCCTATCTAATGATTCCACCATTTTAAGTGTCTGTTCAAGGGATTCCCTTTGATAGCCCTTGTCCAGGAATCTGGATGTCAGAATTTTTGCTTGGTCCCTAAACACCTCAGTTTTACTACAGTTGCGTTTTAGCCTTAAATAAAGGCTCTTAGGAACTGCATCCAGCCATGCTTTGTGATGGCAACTATCTTTTGAGATGTAGGAATTCCTATCCGTCACTTTAAAGTAAGTGGCTGTCTGTATTTGACCATTATCCACCCACAATTTAAGGTCTAGAAAATTGATAGTAGTGAGGCTAGCCTCATATTTCAATTCAATCCCTCTTTCATTATCATTTAGTTCGACCATAAACTCATCAAGGGACTCACGAGGACCGTCCCACAGGAGGAGGACGTCGTCTATGTACCTTGCCCACATGACCAAGTGAGGTCTCTCCTGGGCATAGACGACGTCCTCCTCCCATTTTCCCATAAAGAGGTTGGCCAAGCTGGGAGCAAACTTTGCCCCCATGGCCACCCCTCTATGTTGTAGATAGAACTCATCTCTAAACCAGAAGAAGTTATGCGTCGTTGCAAACACAAGTAAATCCATAATAAACTTCCTCTGGATTATTGGAAGTGATGAGTTTCTGTTAAGGAAGAACTCAACTGCTGCAATTCCCCATTGATGGGGGATATTTGTATATAGAGAGGTGACGTCCGCTGTCACCAGCCAGACCCCCTCTCTATAATGACAATCCCTAAGCAAGTTGATAACATGCCTGCTATCTTTAATATAGGCAGGCAACGATTTCACCAGGGGTTGCAAAAAAGTGTCAATGTATTTTCCTACCCGCGAAGTGATGGAATTGATCCCACTAATTATGGGGCGACCCGGTGGATGGACAGGGTCTTTATGCAGTTTCGGTAAGTAATATATAATGGGGATTCTTGAGGTAGTAGGGATCAAAAACAGTTTTTCTTTCTTATTTATAATACCCTTTTTATGTCCATCATTAACTATTCTTTCCAGTTCTTTTTTATACTTTAACCTAG
This sequence comes from Glandirana rugosa, assembly GCA_018402905.1. Taxonomy (NCBI): domain Eukaryota; kingdom Metazoa; phylum Chordata; class Amphibia; order Anura; family Ranidae; genus Glandirana; species Glandirana rugosa. The sequence continues at coordinate 572,994 of BLSH010095882.1, forward strand.
GATCAGATGGGAGGGGAGCATATGTATCCCTATCACCCACTATCTTGTCCAACTCCTGATAGTAATCAACTTTATTGAGAATTACAATGCCCCCCCCCCCTTATCTGCAGGCCTTATTACTATCTCTTTATTTTGACATAATTGGTCCAGGCCTTTTGGAAGGGAGATGCTATAAATTCTGCAGGGTGCCCAGACTTTTGAAGACGCCATTTTTTTGTTTTCTGTAATTTTGAAAGTGTCAATGATGGAAATAAAATCTAACTTTTGTTGACATATTATAAGAATGTCTAATCTGTAAGTTGATGCCTTTTGGAGATTTTTCCATCTTTCCTTGGCTTCTTTATGCACATTAATACAAATTTTTACCTGGGGTGCCCAAACTTTCGATCCCTACTGTATTCCATGTACATAGGGATGTCCAAAAGCAGTCCAAGGGATGGGCAACACAGCAAACAACACGCTAAAAGGTCAATGTGAACAACAGTTTAACAAGAAGGTCTCAGTAGAGATCACAATTGAGACATAAACACCCTCCTGATAACTCTTAACAAGCATGTGAACAGAAGACCAGGTGGCACCCTGGCAAGTTCTTAAAACAGATGTCTGATGCTGAAAGCCCATGAAGTACTGTTTTAGTGGAGTGCGATTTGCAGGAAAGGTAGATCCTTGTCCTTAAAGCGGTGATAAACCCAAAACAAAAATGTATTATATTGCAGCTCAGCTATTCTTATGTTGTTGGCTGCATTAGCTTTCTTTAGGCTTTTTCCCTTTATTTTCACCCAGTGATCCAGCCAGTAAGTATTTTATTTTTCAACTTCCTTTAACAGGCCAGGAAAACAAGTTGACCCGGAAAAAGTTGTCCAAGAAAATGGCAATTAGAATGCTGATGCAAACAATTTAACACTGACGGGGATGATTACAATGGTCAGCTTTTATTAATTTATATAAAACCTTTATCCCAAAAGAAAAAAAAAAACTGTTACCGTAATTGCTTACAAACTGTTCTCTAGAGTTTTCCCTCTAGAGTTTGGTTTTAATTTGTTAGTCAAGTCCATTCAATCTGTTAGTGCATTTAGCACTACTCTCTCCCTAGACTAACAATGCTGCTGTCCAAAGGTGGCTCCTTTGTTCCTCTATAAAGTTGAGGCATCCTAAGACAAGCAGGGTGTTACTGGCAGAATCATCAGCTGAAAATAGCCATCAGTTAAAAAGCAGGTTGGTAAACCACTCCTTGGGACAAAAGTATGGGTGCCTTGGGAGAGCCAATGAGAGTCTGCCAGGTGTCTAAAAATATTTGAGTACCAAACCTGCATGGTCTAACTCCCCACGATAAGAATTACCAGAATGCCCACCATCTTGAACCCATAGAGCAGGTGAGGAAAGGGTTTCCGGAAGAGGAAAAGCTTTCATTAGGCTGAAATTATCCCATGGAATCACCAGAGCAACCATTGCAAGGCTAGAAGACTCCTGGACCTGGAGACAAACTTGGCCAGTTTGTTGTTGAACCAGCCACTGAACAAGCAAGGAGGTCTACATTCGGTCAACATCCAGTCTTGAAAGACCTTAAAGTGAAAAGAGCATTTGTCCACATATTGATCACAAAGGAAATCTGCCTGCAGAATTTCCACGTCTGAAATGTGTACAGCAGACAACTGGGCTGAAACATGCAGTTTCACCTATGCCAGAATCTGACTGGCTACTCTTTGAGCTGTGAGACTTCTGGATCCTCCCTGGTGATTGATGTAAGCCACTGCTGTGGCCTCGTCTGGTTGGGCGACTTTGCAGTCGAGTGGTTTAACACTGTACATTGCTCTGATTTCCAGAATTATGATCAGGAGCAGGGATTCTCCGTTTCCATGCAAGGAGAGCCAGGACTCCCCAGTCCAACAGGCCGGCATCTGTCACGAGAACCTTCAATACCATGGAAAGTAGGATTTCCTCAACTACAGGGGCAGGGATAGGTTTATAACCAACCAGGGCAAGCCTAATCTTGCGGTAAAGATGCTAATGATCCAGAAACTGAGATTTTTTTGTACCACTTAGACAGAATGCTAAGTTTCAAGGGTTTAGCATAAAGATGGGCAAATGGAGCTGCCTGGAAGTAGAGTACTATTGGGCCCAGGACCCTCATGCAAAAGATCAGTTGGCTCCTGTGGAAAGAAGACCCTGGACAAAGTATCCAGCAAAAGGACTAGATACTCCAAGCAATGAGTTGATTCCAGCGCCAATTGTTGAAGGTTCCACCTAAACCTTCACTGGGTTTGAACAGTCTATTGAAAGCCCACAGCAAACCTACAAAGCATTGATGTGATAGAAAGCTGAGGACCTGCAAGTAGGTATCTCTGTAGGAAAGCAATGGCTGACCTAGTAAATTCCATAAAGGACTTCTGAATCGACCCCTTGAAAGAGAGCTGCGCCACAACACAGTGGACGTTCAGTAGTCTTTGTGGGGACGTTGGCAGGCTTGACAACATGAAGCTGGGCAGAGGTAGAAGTTAAAATTCTAACTTGTAGCCTCTGGCATGAATTCTGAATGTTGGAAGACTGTGGAATATCTTAAGATGGATCCAAGATCCCGAGATATATCCTTGGGCCAAACAACCAAGGTCTGACAGAGGAACACTGTAGCAATGGCAAGTTGATGGGCAGGGCCTGAGAGAGAGGATAGGGCCTTGTAAAGAGCTTCTAGCCTCTTGACAACCAGAATATCCACAGCAGGGACAGTTAAGAGTCTTGTAAGACTGGAAATAGTGGGATCCAAAATGGTCATGGCCCGCTTTTTAAGGAACCCCTCTTAAATAGGATATAGCAGAGTAAAATGCTTAGAAGGAGTAAAGATTTTCTTTATATTAGGCCAATCACTATCCAAAACAGGATGCAATAGTGAGTAAGCGGGAAAGGTTTTAAAGGTTTTACAAAATTGTTAAAAGTATATATAGAAGAACACCTGATATATGCAGGTTGTATAGTACAAAATACAGAATTTTAACATAGTTCATGTACAAAACCTAATGCATATCGGTACTCAAGACCTTCTTCAGAGGTATTAACTTGTACATTAAGGTCAAAATAGGTTGATTCTGAAAAAGAAAAAAGTGCATCAGATTCATAAATAACAGACATTGCCGGTCTCAGCAACATATTCACATCAAAGTCGAGGCCACTTACCCAAATGCATATACCAAAAAAGAAATTACATTTAAAAAATTGTATAGTGTTAAAATCAAGTTGCCTCAATAATACCGCCTAGTCTCTGGGACAGCCAGCGCAGTCTTCCCCACAATTAGACTATATTTTGTCTCTTACTTAGATTCCCTGCCTTCCCCCTCCTCCCTCTAGGGTGGTACCAGGAGCTCTTGTGGGGAAGACTGCGCCGGCTGTCCCAGACACTAGACCAGTGATGGCGAACCTTGGCACCCCAGATGTTTTGGAACTACATTTCCCATGATGCTAATGCACTCTGCAGTCTAGTTGAGCATCATGGGAAATGTAGTTCCAAAACATCTGGGGTGCCTAGGTTCTCCATCACTGCACTAGACGGTATTATTGAGGCAACTTGATTTTAACACTATACAACTTTTTAAATTGAATTCCTTTTTTGGTATATGCATTTGGGTAGGTGGCCTCGACTTTGATGTGAATATGTTGCTGTGACCGGCAATGTCTGTTATTTATGAATCTCATGCACTTTTTTCTTTTTCAGAATCAACCTATTTTGACTTTAATGTAAGAGTTAATACCGCTGAAGAAGGTCTTGAGTACCGAAATGCATTAGGTTTTGTACATGTTAAAATTCTGTATTTTGTACTATACAACCTGCATATATCAGGTGTTCTTCTATATATACTTTTTAACAATTTTGTAATAAAAATATATTGTTTTATATACTACAATCTCTGCTTTGTGCCTTCAAAAAGTCCCAATCTAGAGGGTTCTTTCCACTCTGGAAAGATGGCAAGCAAACCAGCATTTGACATTTAATTTATTTGAAGTCAGATTCCCACTCTCTATCCACTAACATGCTCCTACGCATCCTTCTCACATCGGTGTCTTCTATCCTAAAATCATCATTACTTTACCCCTCCTTTCTACCCTACAGAATACACATATCACCCTCACTCCCTACTACTGCACCCATCACCTCCTGCAATTGCTAAACCCACATGCTGACATAAAAACCAAGGCAGTTAGACATGTGTGCTCATACACACCCCACTCCCATCTTGCCATCCTCACCCTCCCTTCTCCTAATCTCAGGTGACATTTCTCTAAATCCTGGTCCTCCATTTTCTAACTACAAACCACATATCTGGCACCCCTGCTACTGGCAAAAAATGCAATCTGCCCAGTTTAATTTCTATTCCCCTGCTTCCTCAAACCAGCCCCCAATCTCATGCGCCCTTTGGAATGCCCGCTTCATCTGTAACAAGCTCACATCTGTCCACAACCTTTTCATCTCTCATGGCTTTAACATACTCACCATAACTGAAACCTGACTTCAAAATTCTGATCCAGCTTCTCCTGCTGCCCTCTACCATGGTGGCCCCCACTGGACTCACTCCCCCAAACCCAACAGACAGAAAAGAGGTGGAGTTGGATTCATTCTATTCCCACAAAGCACCTTCCAAGTCCTTCCTATCCCTCCCTCTCTATCCCTCTCTTCTTTCGAGATGCACTGTATTTGTCTGTTTTCTCCCATTTCTCTGAGAATCGCAGAAATTTATCGGCCTCCTGGACCAGAATCGCGCTTTTTTGATGACTTCGCTGCCTGGCTACCCTACTTTCTCTCCTCTGAAATACCCACTATCATTCTTAGTGACTTTAACATCCCTGGCAATGTTAACAGCCCAGCAACAGCTAAACTTCTAAACTTAACCTCATCTTTTGACGTAACCCAATGGACACATACTTCCATCTCTGCAATCCTGGAAACCTCACTAACACCCCCTTTCCTCTCTCTGATCCCAACCTCATCAGTTTCACTATATCCTTGCCTCCAACCACCTATCCTTCCAAGCAGCAAACTATTACTTGTAGGAACCACTTTAACCCTTCTCTATTCTGCTACTGACCACCTATATGACATAATCCCTCCCCTGTCCTGTCCTGTCCTGACTTGGCAACCTCTGTCTACAACAGTTCACTCTCATCATCACTGGATGCATTGCTCCTCTAACTACATGCAGAATCAGGCCCCGACCGGTACAACCCTGGCAAACTAACAACACTAGAAAACTCAAGAGACATTGCTGTACTCTTGAATGACTGTGGCGTAAACCCTATATAAATCTGCCCTTTTAAAATACAATTCCTGCCTCCATACTGCCAAACAAGCCTACATTGTCTCTCTTATTAATACCTTGTCATCCAGTCCCTGTCGGCTCTTGTCAACCTTTAACTCTCTGCTTCATCCCCCACCCCCTCTACCCACTAACTCGCTCACTGTCCAAGAAATTGACAATCACTTCAAAGACAAGATTGATGCAGTATGGGAGGGCACCTCCACTGTGCGTAAATCTTTCCCACCCAACATACCTTGCCTAACAGCACAGTCAGCACTCTCCTCTTTTGAACTGACTACTACTAAAGAGGTTTTCTCAGATGGCCACCTAACCAATTGTCCCCTGGATCCTGGCCACTCCCATACTTAAAAAGCCTTCACTGGACTCCACCAATGTGAACAACTTAAGACATATCGCATTGCTCCCATTCACCTCTAAACTTCTAGAACACGTAGTCTACAACCATCTTAGCTCCTACCTCAGTGAAAATAACCTTCTTGACCCCTTACAGTCTGGTTTTCACTCACAGCACGCCACAGAAACTGCCTTACTAAAACTCACTAACGATTTACTAACTGCTAAAACCAATGGCCACTACTCCATATTCCTACTGCTTGACCTCTCTGCGGCCTTAGATACTGTTGACCGCCCGCTCCTTCTCAATAAACTCCTTTTCCTTTGGCCTCCAATATTTTGCTCTGTCCTGGTTCTCCTCCTACCCATCACAGTGCTCCTTCAGTGTTACCTATAACTCTGTCTCCTCCTCTCCATTGCTCCTTTCTGTGGGGGTCCCCCAAGGCTCTGTTCTGGACCCCTTCTCTTCTCTATTGACACCTCCCCTCTTGGTCACTTGACAACCGCCCACAGCTTCCAATACCATCTATATGCCAATGACTCCCAAATCTATCTGTCTACTCCTCACCTCACTCCTTCAGTCTCCTCTCACATTACTAACTTACTAACTGATATATCAGCATGGATGTCACACCACTTCCTTAAATGAAATATCTCTAAAACTGAGCTGCTAATACATACAAAGCCATTCAAAACTGCCCCGAGCTACATCATCAATCTTGTCCCAAAATATCACCCAAACCATCCTCTCCGCTCCTCCCAATACCTCCTACTCTCATGCTCCCTTGTATCCTCCTCCCATGCTCGTCTCCAGGATTTCTCCAGAGCCTCTCCCATCCTCTGGAATGCTCTACTTCAACCTGTTCGGTAATCTCTGAAAACTCATCTCTTCAGGGAAGCCTTTCACGACTCCAACTAATCTTTTACCACTTCCATCAGCTCATTACCCACAGTTACAACCTTTTGAACTACCTGTCCCACCCTATTAGATTGTAAGCTCTTCTGAGCAGGGCCCTCTTAATCACCTGGTATTTTATTGTATTGTAACTGTATTGTCTCCCTATTATATTGTAAAGCGCTGCGTAAACTGTTGACGCTATATAAATCCTGTAATAACAATAATAATAATGATAATAATAATAGGCCCTTGTCTCTCAGGACTGTAGGTTCAACAGCCAAGCCATTAAAGCCAGAGGCCGAGAAGCAGGATGCAACACTGACCCTTTGGACAGAAGATCTAGAAGATCGAGAAGGGTCTACAACATCCCCCTGGCCTATTCACTGTGATGAGAATCACCAAAATGTCCTTCATCTTGATCTTGTGGATCAGACAAGGAAGGAAGCATCTGGAGTGCCAAAAAAGCATAGATGATGGTGAACGGATCTCCCATGACATCACCCATTCAGTTAGTTTGTTGTATTTAGGTGCCAGAAGGTCCACATCTGACATCTCCCACCTTTCATGTCTTTGGAAGAAAGGGCTTCCCTGACTACAGTGCTTCCCTAGAGGGAGTCTGACCTTGGGGGTCAGGCATATGGGACAGTCCAAGGACTTCGCCTGTTTGTTCCACACTACTTAAATATCTGCAATGGTTTGGAGTGAAAGTGGGCATTTGGCATAGCCTTGAAGGAGGCTACCATTGGACCCAGGACCCTTTTGCAGGCATGAAGTGAAGGCATCTTCTGGGCCTCAAGGTCCCAGGTATCTGAGTAAAAGGAGATAAGTTTGCCCCAAGGCAGGAAAAACCTAGAAAGGGGTATGTCTAATATCAGTGCACAAAAACAGCCATTTGAGGGGAGATCGCTATCACACATATATGAGTAATACCTTAAATCAACACGGTTTACCTAGTGGGGTAGTTTCACTCTGGCTTCCATATATCCTGCAAACAAAAAAAAGAGACTCCCTACTAAGATTGTGGGGAAAAGATGGCCATAGGAGTGATACAAAATACAGTGTTTAGGTTAACAAAAGATTATCATTTTATTTAGTTAAAAAAGATCATATAGACCTATTTCAATTAAAGAGAAGGTCATAAATCTGTCAGATTTCCCCCTAGCTCCTAGACATGTCCAACTGTTACAAAGAAGGATGTCATCCTCTCCAACAGTATGGATGAATTCACGATCTATAAAGATATCACCCTTTTCCAATGCAAGGTTTACTTGCGATCCCTATATACCCGGAAAGAAAGCCCCCTTAATAGAAGGACTGTGATTAGAGTTGAGCGGACACCTGGATGTTCGGGTTCGGCGGGTCCGGCCGAACTTCGCAAAGAAATTTGGGTTCGGTACCGAGCTTGACCCAAACTTTACCCCGCACCCCATTGAAGTCAATGGGGACCCGAACTTTTCGGCACAAAAATGGCTGTAAAAAAGTCCTGGCAAGTGCTAGAGGGCTGCAAAAGGAAGTAAAATGAGGGTAAGGGTAGGACAAGTGCCCTACAAAAAAATGGGGATAGGGAAAATAACTTAAAATCAAATAAAAAAATAAAAATGGGAAGGGGGGTGGATGTGGAGTAGGAGCCTAGAGGTTGACCCCCACGCCCCATTTCAAACCCAGTTCGAGCCATGGCTTGGGTTTAAAGAAACGCTTCAAGCCGGCCTGGGCGGCTTGGGCTTGTAGGTCCACAGGCGAGTTGAGATTAGTGTCAGGAAGATAATTCCCCCGAAAGAAAGGCCCATATATCCCTAGCGTTCATTTGGAACGTAACCTTTTCCCACTATAGAAAT
>BLSH010095882.1:581372-627520 GCA_018402905.1 Glandirana rugosa
ATATCCCAGTCCAAGGTATAGGAGTAGGCGATGATTTTAGAACAATAATCTGTCCCTTACAGCAACAGCAGGAACCTGACCCTATAGAACTAGGAGATGATTTTAGAACAATAATCTGTTCCTCAAAGCAGTAGACTCTACCTAGTCCAGAATCAGATCGTTCTGTAATGCAGGATGAGATCTGCAATCTGTCCCTCAAAGCAGTAGTAGTAATAATCTCTACCTAGCCCAGAATCAGATCGTTCTGTAATGCAGGATGAGATGTTATTAATATCTGCAATCTGTCCCTCACAGTGCTGGCAGCATCCTCTCTCTAGACTAGCCTGAGAGCATGTGACATGCAGCACTACGCGACTCCAGCTTATAAAGAGGCTGGGTCACATGATGCACTAGCCAATCACAGCCATGTCATTAGTAGGCATAGCTGTGATGGCTTCTAAGGGCAAACCAGTGAAACGCTTGTTGATTGGCTGCCCTGCAGCTATTCAACATGCGTGATCAAATGCCCAGAACCCAAACCCAAACTTTTTTTCAAATGTCCGGGTTCGGGTCCGGGTCACGGACACCCCAAAGTTTGGTACGGACCCGAACTGTACAGTTCGGGTGCGCTCAACTCGAACTGTGATAGATGAAAATGACAAAGAAGCCTTGGAGATCTTAAACTCCCTATTGGAGGAAGGTGAGGGAACTGAAAGGGATGCTATTTTATCAAAAAGAAAGGCAGAGCTAATAATAAAATGGAAAAAAAAAACCCATCACTTGCTAAAAACAAATGGCTAAGTGTCTTCTTGGAGATGGTTAAATCAGATCTCAATATGGTGGATTGGACAAAGGGGAACAAGGACAATCTTTCCAAAATGAACGATGGGCTCTGAAAGAGCTACAGAATGAAAAGCATGTGGTGATAAAGAAAAGCAACAAAGGCAGAAACATTGTGCTAATGGATGGAAAAATGTATGAGAGGGAGGTAAAACAACTTTTGGGTTATAAAAATACCTATAAACAAATTCACCAGGATCCTTTCCCAGAAAGAATGGGTATATTGAATGAGAAACTTAAGTTAGTCAAGGAGGAAGGTCTTTTGAGCAAACGTGAATATGAACATCTACTGGTAAGGGAATTCAATTTTACCAACATTTTATATTATCCCCAAGGTCTATAAGAACCTAGAAAACCCCCTGAACGCCCCATTGTGTCGGCTATAAAAGGTCCCTATGATAAGATGGGGAAATATCTGGACTCATTATTAAAGAACATGGTAACATGTTTGAGATCCTATGTACAAGACACCAGGGATGACCTGGCCAAAATTAAGGACTTAAAAGTGCAGGGAGATGTATGGTTGGTCAGTGCTGATGTAGAGTCTCTCTACACCTCGATACCCCATGGGTGTGGCCTAAAGGCTGTAGGTGAATTCTTGGAACATTGTTATCCAGAATGTGGACCTCAGAATGAATTTACACTCAAACTCTCGCACTGGAGAATAACTGTTGCCAATTCATGTCAAATTCATGTCAATTCATGTCAAAGTTTTACCAGCAGACAAGAGGCACTTCAATGGGGGCATCCTGGGCCCCCCGCTTATGCATGGCTGCACCTGGACCTGTGGGAAGAGGAAGACATGTTCACCACCCAAATGTGCCTTGACCATGTACATACATGGTAAAGGTACATTGATGATGTACTTATGGTGTGGAGGGGGCACTTGATAGATCTTCATGAATTTATAGATCAGTTAAACAAAAATGATCGTATCATCCACCTGACATATATGCTGACATTGTGAAGTTGGAGTAACGAGATGGGTCCTTTATTGAACTTACCCTTCGTTTATACGTGCGATTTAGAATAGAACCATATTATTATCATCATTGTTAGAATGTATTTTTACATTATTATTATTATTATTTATTCTTTGCCATATGTCCAATTTTTATGGATATCACATATTGGTCATTATTTAAAATAGAGTCCATTTTTTGGTGTAAGGCCTTCACTCGGTTAGGGGGAGTTATCCCATATACATATATATAATAATGGTATTCCGTTGTTTTAATAGATTAACAGGTACTTGACACTTCTCCTTCTATATACTCTTTATCTTAGTAAAAATATATTAAAATGTTTTTATGTCTGTATCATATGTATCATACATATTATATACACATACCATTTTCCTTCTTCCCTCTTTTATTCTAATTTTCTTTCTCCTCCTCTCCTATTTAGGTATTTCCTTTCAACTATAATTTCTAAATATTCCTTTTCTAAAAATGATCTCCAATACATGTATATAACGCTTTTGAGCTCATCCACACACTTGAAAAATTTGCTACATGAACAAAAAGACAAAAACAACATGTTCCTTTAAGAAATCGATATGGGGAGGATACTAGCCATGGCAGGAACCCCGTGATAAGGAGCAGTCGGTGAACTACCTCAACGTCCAGACGAGGTTACATGATCCTATTGTGAAACGCGTTGACGTCATCAGCATCACATGACGCTGAATTCACTGTGTCCCCCAAGGGAGCTGATGCAGGCCAGGGATGGTGAGATAGCGGAGGAGACTGGGGAAGGACTTGGCAGCACATCGGGGATACCCACTACAATCAGAGGAGTTGGAGTATCAACTGATTAGAAGGAACAAGGACACAGGAAGTGGACAGTTGCCACACGGAGTAATGTACCCACCTTCATGTTGCTGTTATCTGGCCAGTTATACGGCCCCCTGAACGACTAACACCCGGTAAGGCTATGTACTGTTCTATTGCCCAGCTTGTTTAGCTGACTTGAAAACCATCCATATGCAACATTGGTATGGCAGTATAGCTGACCTGTGGGGATCCTTAATACAATCGAACTGTCTGGCACTTCTTGACTCTATGGATTGTTCCTACAAGTATCCAAGGCCATATTATTCCTGATGAGGATTTGAATGCCATATTAACACTTTGGAATAGTCAGTCATAAGGACTGACACAGGTGCTACGCGCTCATGTCTGTATGAACTGACATTTAGGAGATGGGACCACTGTTAATTCTGGAATGAACAGCATGTTTGGCTTGGATTAAACTTGAAGACCTTGACATGTCCATACTGGCCTTGTATCTAGAGACTGTAACCACTGTTAATCCCTGTCCTTCTCTAACCCCTTTCCTTTACCTTCTCTACCTTCCAGTGGCTTGAGCCCCCAGGGACCTCTGTGCAGAGGGCCAAACCATTATATCCTATATAGGTTTTTACTATTATCATACAGCAGTTGGCCGTTGTTTGGCCACCTGCACATTTGATCATCTGGCGTCCAGACGATAGTTCATGTTCTGTGTTATGTGGCTTATGTCACTGTTTTTGTATTCTTTGTGATTATGGTTTATATTGAGACTATAGTGTAATTGTCTTCTCTTTGATTGAAATAGGTCTATATGATATTTTTTAACTTTAAATAAAGTGGTAACCTTTTGTTAACCTAAACACTGTATTTTGTATCACTCCTATGGCCATCTTTTTCCCAGTGGGAAAAAGATGGGGGAGGGGTCTCTTTTTGTTTGCAGTGTCTTATATAATAAGATCAATAGAAGGCATTGACTAATTAATGTTTTAAAAGAGAAGTGCAGGTTACAAAAAAACAAACATTCATATGCTTACCTAGATGGCGGCCACAGTGATCCTATGCTGCAGGTGTCCCCCACCAGTTTTACACTGAAAACAAAGTGATCAAAGACCGCTGATTGCTCACTTCTCGGGTCCACTCTGAGCAGAGAATGGTGACTGTCAGTCACTGCTCTCTGCTCTGCCCCTCCAGTACTCACTGGAGCACTGTGCTGTAGAGGGGGCATGAGTGGCTGGCTTAGGATCTCAGCAGTACTGGTGGTCAGGCATCTAGGTGAATCCAGACATTTTTGCCCGGCTCTGTGATGTCAGCCAATAAGCGGGATTTAGCTTGCTGATGGCTGAATCTAGTTCTTAAGTAGTTCACTTAGTTCTGCACTCCTGTGACCCATAGGAGAAGTATGGCCAAAAGAGCTTTGGCCATACTTCTCCTTTAAGATGAGTTTTAGGATTATGATATAAGAATTTTATTTCTGTATGACTGGTTACGCTCAGGTCCCCCTTACCATGCAAATGTAGGACTAGAATTAAACAATATTGTGGTTTGGAAGGATTATTTTGCAAGATCAAAAGTCATTGGTGAGAGAATTTTCAGTTACAACTTCCTTAGATATGAACATTTTAATACAATGCACCCGCACATTTTAATTAAATTCTGACCAGAACAAGGATGGATATTTTTACATCTTAAGGCTAATTATATCTTAAAGACAAACTAGATCTGAATAAATACATTTTAATCACACATAATGTCTAATATGCACATATTTTTGAAATTTGGTGGGCTATTGATTTCAAATGAAAGGCATGTGTACTCATTATTGTGCAAATCAGATAACATCAAATTGAGACCTATATACAATTATTGATTCTCACCTTGTTTAGGGTCATTAGGCACAGAAATCTCTGGTATGTAGAAGTTTGGCATGGGATAAGATGAAAACATTGGCCAAGGATATGGATCATTTCCCTAGATAGAAAAAAATCACATGCATGAAACATATTCAGCAGATTAATAGCTTTTCCACACTTCTACTGTACAAACCGAATATATTAATTCCAGCAGTATGTGTCTCCAGTAACTGTCAAAATGACTGCTATCAAATTAAAACTACATTAAGTTACAAAGTTAAATGCTGTACTTTGCCATGATTAAAAAAACAATGAAGGCATTAAATTCTATGGGTGTGACAGATTTATCACTTATAACAAGTATCTTCTGAAAGTGGTGTTTATCAATGTCTTCCCCCTCCTTCTTTTTTCCATTAAAATGAAGGTAACAGCTTTCTAAAGACACTATATTTCCAATTTTTCACATCAATCTTGCTTTCTCTTTTTTGAGTCGAGAGCAATTTCCATCTAATCAACTGGAGACTGACAGCATGCATAGGAGTGTGGCACTTAACAAAAGAATCTGTCTAATGAACAGTTCAGCTGGAGAATGCAGAATAAGCACAGTGGACATTTAATGCTGTGGAAGAGATATGGAAGATGTTTAGATTTATTAGGCAAAGTGCCATAGCTGCCATAAGCTACGTGTGCTTCTTTAACTATATAATATACACATACACAAAAAAACATTCTTTAGGAAAGAAAAATATCTGTGTGCCAAAACCAACAAATATTTTAGTTGATGGATTTAATGGACACACATTATTCCAGTCAAAATGAAGTGCTCTAATATCACTATCTATAGCAAAAGCAAATCTGCAGCAGATGTAAGTTGTAGTTAAGCAAACATGAAACAGGGATAGCCAGCATGAGCTTTGTTCAATCCGTGCAGTCGCACAGTTAAACCATTGCGTAGTGTGTTGCCCCAAGCGTGATTTCTAATTGTTGATTTTGCTCTCTGGTCCACCTCTCCATGTTTGTTAGCGATGTCTTTGCTATTTACTTACAAGACAAAAAGGGGTTCATTTACTAAAGGCAAATAGACTGTACACTTTGCAAAATGCAGTTGCACTCTGCAAGAGCAGTTGCTCTAGAGCTTAGTAAATGAGCAGAAGCTCTGCTAACTTCCATCATCCAATTATGTGCAAGCAAAATATGCTTTTTTTAAAAAAAATATATATATATTTTCCTTGGATGTGATTGGGTATTCTTTTCAAAGTGAAGCTTTTATCATTTACTAAATCCTGGAGTACCTGCACTTGCAGAGTGCACGGTCTATTTGCCTTTAGCTTGCCCAAAGTTTCTAACTTCAGCTTGTTCAATTAAGCTTTGACAAAGAAAACCTGGAAGCTGATGGGTTTCTTTGCAGAGCTGCATCAGATTTTGTGCTCTCCAGTTTTAATAAATCAACCCTAATGTATCTCACACACTGCTAAGTTCAGGTTGACAGCCAGCAAATTAATCAGAAAGCAAATGGGCTGCACATCTTGGGTAAGTATTACTGATTGGTAAAACTGCCTCACACCAATATCCATACTCCATAATCTATCATTCTTGGAATATGAAGAAAGTAGGAAGGTAGTGTAGCACTATCTCTTCAATAAAGAACTCACGTGGGCGTGATGTAACATAACGCGTAGGGCGTGAGCGGAGGTTGCCGGAAGTGACGCGAACCAGGAAGCGAGCTCGTGGATACATGCTTGTTTGCATTTTTAAAATGTGAGTTTTTACAAATGAGAATTTAAATAAACTGCTATTTAAACGTTAATACACTTCGGGAGCACTCTGTTTATTTACTCACCGGGAGAACAAGAGGCACTTAAGGAAAAACAAGCGGAGATAGGTTCCAGAGGGCAGGAGAAGCAAGGAGGGACCCCCAGTGGCGATCGAAACATACTACACCAACCCCTAAAGAAACCTTTATGGGCTTTTAGCCTAGCATTATGCAGGTGAGAGACTAGCACACAAGGTGATAAGGGAACAAGGAAAGTCACCAAATTGATATCATTCCAGCTAGAAATTCTCAACGGTGGAGAGATATATATATGGACAGTTCTGTAGGAGGAATTTGAAGACTTATGCATTGATTTATTCCTTTGAATATGGAAGCTGATGGGTTTCTTTGCTGAGCTGCATCAGATTTTGTGCTCTCCAGTTTTAATAAATCAACCCTAATGTATCTCACGCACTGCTAAGTTCAGGTTGACAGCCAGAAAATGAATCAGAAAGAAAATGGGCTGCACACCTTGGGTAAGTATTACTGATTAGTAAAACTGCCTCACACCAATATCCATACTCCATAACCTATCATTCTTGGAATATAAAGAAAATAGGAAGGTAGTGTAGCACTATCTCTTCAATAAAGAAGTCAGGTTGGCGTGATGTAATGTAACGCGTAGGGCGTGAGCGGAGGTTGCCGGAAGTGACGCGAACCAGGAAGCGAGCTCGTGGATACATGCTTGTTTGCATTTTTAAAATGTGAGTTTTTACAAATGAGAATTTAAATAAACTGCTATTTAAACGTTAATACACTTCGGGAGCACTCTGTTTATTTACTCACCGGGAGAACAAGAGGCACTTAAGGAAAAACAAGCGGAGATAGGTTCCAGAGGGCAGGAGAAGCAAGGAGGGACCCCCAGTGGCGATCGAAACATACTACACCAACCCCTAAAGAAACCTTTATGGGCTTTTAGCCTAGCATTATGCAGGTGAGAGACTAGCACACAAGGTGATAAGGGAACAAGGAAAGTCACCAAATTGATATCATTCCAGCTAGAAATTCTCAACGGTGGAGAGATATATATATGGACAGTTCTGTAGGAGGAATTTGAAGACTTATGCATTGATTTATTCCTTTGAATATGGAAGCTGATGGGTTTCTTTGCTGAGCTGCATCAGATTTTGTGCTCTCCAGTTTTAATAAATCAACCCTAATGTATCTCACGCACTGCTAAGTTCAGGTTGACAGCCAGAAAATGAATCAGAAAGAAAATGGGCTGCACACCTTGGGTAAGTATTACTGATTAGTAAAACTGCCTCACACCAATATCCATACTCCATAACCTATCATTCTTGGAATATAAAGAAAATAGGAAGGTAGTGTAGCACTATCTCTTCAATAAAGAAGTCAGGTTGGCGTGATGTAATGTAACGCGTAGGGCGTGAGCGGAGGTTGCCGGAAGTGACGCGAACCAGGAAGCGAGCTCGTGGATACATGCTTGTTTGCATTTTTAAAATGTGAGTTTTTACAAATGAGAATTTAAATAAACTGCTATTTAAATGTTAATACACTTCGGGAGCACTCTGTTTATTTACCCACCGGGAGAACAAGAGGCACTTAAGGAAAAACAAGCGGAGATAGGTTCCAGAGGGCAGGAGAAGCAAGGGGGGACCCCAGTGGCAATCGAAACATACTACACCAACCCCTAAAGAAACCTTTATGGGCTTTTAGCCTAGCATTATGCAGGTGAGAGACTAGCACACAAGGTGATAAGGGAACAAGGAAAGTCACCAAATTGATACCATTCCAGCTAGAAATTCTCAACGGTGGAGAGATATATATATGGACATTTCTGTAGGAGGAATTTGAAGACTTATGCATTGATTTATTCCTTTGAATATGGACATTGATCAGTAATGTATCTGTTTAAGCATATGCACAGAATTAAATGTGTGCATTGTTGGTCCAAGAGGACATTCCACTGCTTCAACACCGGTTCACATGTGATAGGCGTCCAGCCTTGAGACACATTGCATATTTATTTATTTATTCAGTATTATTTATTTACGTCTATATATGCACCTAATAGAGATTGTTTATTCACCTAAAGAGATAGCGCTACACTACCTTCCTACTTTATTTATACACCAAAATAGTCACGGATACACTATTAAGTGTAAGCAGCAATCTCCAGATAAATTAGCACTAACAGTGGTAGCGCGAGGATAACACACTATTTATTTTCACTCTTGGAATATGACACTGACCTGGTAAAATTGCATAACTTTGGCGAAACATATTGCTTTCAATCCTGTGTTAACAATACTATTATTTAGTAACATGACAGTAGTCTGCCTATGATAACAAAGGTGAAAATGGAGTGTCAGGAAAGGGCTCTATGTAACCTAAGGCAGGCCCTGGCTACCTATTGCAATACAATATAAGAGAACCAAACTGCATTTTGTATTTATCTCCTATAATGGGAAAATAACAGCCAGAATCTGACAAGCACATAGTGATGTCTACTTTTCTTTCCTCCCTGTTTACAATTCAGTTCTACTGCCCTTGGGTTATGCTTTTAAATGTGTCTTTTTTGGCTTAACACCTGCAAATAGATTTTTGTGACATAATGAAAAATACTATAACATGGCAATCTCTGTTACATTTCCAAATAATTGTACATGCTTTTTTAAACAATGTGGTTCAAAAACTTTAGGGTATCCACTTGTGGAAATGTTATAATGATGTATTTCTAACAGAATGAGTATAGTTTATTAAATGTAATAGTTTCCCTTAAATGACTACAGCATGATCTGCTCATTTGCAAGCAGTTTTAATTCATATTTAATATTATAGGGAACATGAGGGTATACATTAACTAATAATTAATCTGTCTAATTTTCTTTTATATACAGAAAGAAGAAGTACAGCTTGCAGTACTGAAATTTGTATGTGCCAAGTGCAGATCTCTCAATTGAAGCCTAAAGAGTAAATAAACTATTCTGATAATTCTGACATTGTAAAGGACAGTGGGGTAATAATACAGATTGAGTGTCATATTATCTAGTTTGTTTCGTTATGCACCTACAGACCTTTATTCTATCAATTGTACTCAACTGTAAATGCTCCAATATTGCCTATTGCAATATCTGCCTCCAGTTGTCTATAACATTGGATGCTACAATGCTCAAATAGATCTGACATCCTGCTATGTCTATGGTACCTAAGTAAGGGTGTAAGCAAAGTCAACAGAAAGACCCTTACTTCCAACGCCAGGGCTGCACCACCTAATATTGCTTATAGCAAGGCTGCTCATTAAAGAACAGACAGTCAGATTAGTCCTACGTCATATCTGATATTGGTAATGTCTGGACCAATAAAAACATGCTTGCTGCGTGTTTCAAATGGTTGACTTCTCAAAGCTGCTCGTTAGTGATATCCTTGACCAGCAGCCAAAGTATTCATAATATTGGGTACAAGGATAGTCAGAGCAACCACTTGTTACAAAAAGGGTGCTACTTGGGAGTGGAGTGCATTTATGAGGAGGTACACTACTAAACATATATTTTGGAAAAAAGACACGTGTACCTATAATTTGCAGAGAATGTCAGATTTTCCATTAGAAAATTGATTTGCTTGGCTTTTGCTATTTCATACATATTTCCCATGTAAAACAAATGGACTTTGGGTATTAAAATTGGCTAAAATGAAAGACTGGTGGCTGCCCATCAAAATCGGTCAGATGTTTGTTACCATTTTAACCTCCACTAGAAAAACGATACACAGAATTCAAATGCGTGCTACAAACAACACTGCTACTTTTCCTTTTCTCAAGATTTTATTTATTAAAGCCCAATTCCATTCATATATGACTTATTTAGCATCCACATTTAACTCTGAGATATATCAAAGAAAATCAATACCTGGAGCAAAGTTCTAGGAGGCAGCACACGCTCATGTGGACCTCCAACAACATTCATCCGAACCAGAACATGGTTTCTCTCCACAGATAAGCCATCGATAATTACATTTCTGCAAATACATCCAATTGTTAATTTATAAACATCAAAAGATGTGACCAGTTTCAGAAGAAAAGTCTCATTACAATATTAAATAATAAAACAGTCACGATTTACAATGCTGGTGCTATAATGTGAGAGGGAGTTCTGGCCAGAAAATTTTTAAAACAATATTGCTTTTCAGCCTTATTAACCACATGGGTGGCAAATTTGCCTCTTTCCTTGCAAAAGCTCAGTTTATACACATGGCTAAAATGACCTCGAGCTAAGGCCATAGAAGAGATGCCAAATGATCAGATAGGCATAGACTTATTTGACATGAAAACGAGGACTGAGGTAGCACAGCCAATTACACACAAGATATAAAAAGGTAACTGTGCTTACTTCACTGAAACCATAGATTATTACATTCAAGCCACAATAAGAGGTATAAGATATGATCTACCAACTGATAAAGCACCAATGTGATAGACCAGTGGTTCTCAACCCTGTCCTCGAGTACCTCTAACAGGCCATGTTTTTGGAATTTCTCTTAGATAAAATAGCTGTCCAAAATACCAAGCCTTTGACTTTGATTTAAAGCACCTGTGTAAGATAAAGGAAAATCTGCAAACATGGCCTGTTGGGGGTACTTGAGGACAGGGTTGAGTTCCACTGTGATAGACAGTAGTACACGTACTAAATAAAGAACAAAATATGAATACTAAATATAAAGATGACCATGGAAATTGGTGAATGGTCGGTTGTGCATGCACAATCCAATTATTTGTTTTCTTGGTCAGTTTCTCTTACAAACTGGAGCAGTGTTTATAACACAACTACTCCAGTTTAAAGTGATTTTTTTTTGTTTAATAACAAACATGTCATGCTTATTTGCTCTATACAATAGTTTTACACAGAGCAGCTCCAATACTCTGTGGTCCCTTGCTGTTGCTCCTGGCTCCTCCTCTTCGGAGAGTACTTCCATAGGAAGCTTAATGCAGAGAATGCATTAAAGTGCTTGTAAACCTTTCTTTCTTTTTTTTTAATAACAAACATGTTATACTTACAATAGTTTGCACAGAGCAGCCCCGATCCTCCTCCTCATGGGTCCCGCGCTGGCGCCCCTGGTTCCTCCTCTCCACTGAGTGCCCACCATAGCAAGCAAATTGCTATGGCGGCACTCGTGTGGGCTCACTCCCAAGCCGGCTATGTGTGTCCACAGTTCCAGCAGAAACCAATAGTGATCAAACAAAGGTTTTTCCTTCCTTTAAGGAACTTTAAGTGAAGAATATGCATAGTTAGGGGGAGGGGCAATATAACTACCTCCTTTGCTCAGTGGTTTTACTGGTACCACACCCTCTAATATTACATTGGCATAAAGAAAAATCCCTAAACAAAACAAAACTAAATATGACTTTAATGGTGCGACATCATAAATATGTTAAAAATATATAGTATTATTATTATTATAAAGGATTTATATAGCGCCGACAGTTTGCACACCACTTTACAACATTAGGGCAGACATTACAAATACAATACAATTCAATACAGGAGGAATCAGAGGGCCCTGCTCTTTAGAGCTTACAATCTAGGAGGGAGGTTCAAGTGATATGGAAGGGCAATAACTGTGGGGGATGAGCTGATGAAGAAAATAAAAGAACAGCTTTTAGGTGGAAGCAGGATAGGCTTCTCTGAAGAGAAAAGTTTTCAGGGATTGCCTGAAAGTGGATAGATTTGGAGACCGTCTGACAGATTGGGGTAGGGAATTCTAGAGTATGGGATAGGCTCGGGAGAAGTCCTGGAGGTCAATATGGGAGGAGGTGATGAGGGAGCTGGAGAGCAGGAGGTCTTGCAAGGAACGAAGAGGATGATTAGGTTGGTAATTTGAGACTAGGCTAGTGATGTAGCTGGGAGCAGAGTTGTGGATGGCTTTGTAACTTATTGTTAGTATTTTGAATTTAATTTGTTAGGCAAGTGGCAGCCAATGGAGGGATTGGCAGAGAGGGGTAGCAGACGCTGAGTGGTTTGTAAGGTGGATGAGTCTGGCAGCAGCATTCATGATGGACTGAAGGAGGGATAGTCTATTTAACCACTTGCAGACCAGCCGCCGTCATTATACGGTGGCAGGTTGGCACGTTCCCTCGAATCGGCGTAGTTGTATGGCGTCCCTTTAAATGGTTATAGCAGGTGCTCGGCGGCTCCACGCCAAGGAAGCTGATGTGCGTGGCCGGCGGCCTCGATTTCTGCTGGCCACCCGCGATCGCGGGAATGAGAGGCAGAATGGGGAACTGTTAGTGTAAACAAACAGATCCCCATTCTGTCACAGAAGTAGAGAGAGATCTGCTGTTCTTAGTAATCGGGAACAGCTTTCCCTATCTACTCCCTGTCAATACACTGCCCTTACAGTTAGAAACACCACAGAGGGAACACATTTAACCCTTTGATCGCCCCCTAGTGTTAACCCCTTCCCTGCCAGTGACCGTTATACAGTAATCAGTGTATTTTTATAGCACTAATCACTGTATAAGTGTCAATGGTCCCAAAAAATTGTCAAAAGTGTCTGATCTGTCTGCCACAATGTCGCAGTCCTGCTAAAAATCGCTGATCACCACCATTACTAGTAAAAAAAATAAATAATAATAATAAAAATGCCATAAATCTATTCCCATAGTTTGTAGACGTGATACTATATAATCAGTATATGCCTATTGTGATTTTTGTTTACCAAAAATATGTAGAATATATATTGGCCTAAACTGATGAAGGATTTTTTTTTTTTTGGATATTTATTATAGCAAAAAGTAAAATAATATAGGTTTTTTTTTCAAAATTGTCTTTTTTTTTTGTTTATAGCACAAAAAATAGAGGTGATCAAATACCACCAAAAGAAAGCTCTATTTGTGGGAAAAAAAAGGACGTCAATTTAGTTTGGGTACAGCGTCACACGACCGCGCAATTGTCAGTTAAAGCGACACAGTGCCGTATTGCAAAAAGTGCTCTGGTGAGGAAGGGGGTAAATCCTTCCGTGGCTGAACTGGTTAAAGGTAAGCCAATGAGGAGGGAGTTGCAGTAGTCGAGGCGAGAGATAACCAGGGATTGAATCAGGAGCTTTGTGGGTTCATTGGTTAGAAAGGGACGCAGTTTAGAGATGTTGCGAAGGTTGAGGCAGCAAGCTTTGGAAAGTGATTGGATGTGGGGCCAAAAGGAGAGTTCAGAGTCCAGGATAAAACCTAGCACCCTGACATGTGGGGATGGGTCGATGGTTGTGCCACTGCTCTTGACAGAGAAGTCAGGGGAAGAGGCAGGTGGGGGAGGAAATATTATGAGTTTGGTTTTGGACAAGTTGAGTTTGAGGAAGTGGTGTGACATCCAGGCAGATACGTCCGCTACCGCTAGTAAGCTAGTGATGCGTGAGGAGACTGATGGAGTGAGTTGAGGGGTGGAGAGGTAGATTTGGGTGTCGTCAGCGTAGAAATGATATTGAAAGATGTGGGAGGCTATCACCTGGCCCAGGGAAGAGGTGTATATTGAAAATAAGAGAGGTCCAAGAACAGAACCTTGGGGGACCCTTATGGAGAAAGGAAGAGGAGAAAAGGAAGTAGAATTGTAAGTGACACCGAAGGTGCATTGGTACAGGTAGGATGAGAGCTACCGAAGAGCACAGTCACGGAGACCGAGGGAGAAAAGTTTTTTGAGGGGGAGGGGTGGTCAACTGTATCAAAGGCAGCTGAAACGTCCAGAAGTAGTAGTACAGAGTGGTGTCCACTGTTTTTTGTGATTAGTAGGTTATCTGTGAGTTGTAGAAGGGCAGTTTCTGTGGAGTGTTAGGGGCGAAATCTAGATGGAAGGGGATCAAGAAGGTTATTCTCAATGAGGTGGTCACTCAGTTGGTTGTAGACCAGGCATTCGAGGAGTTTAGAGGAAAAGGGGAGCAAGGAGATAGGGCATAGATTGTTAAGATTGGTAGGGTCCAAGGATGACTTTTTGAGTATGGGGATGACCAATGCATGTTTCATAGCATTGGGGAAGATGCCAGAAGAGAGGGAGAGATTAAAGATGTGAGTTTGAGAGTGTAGGATAGAGTCAGAGGGTGACCATAGTATTTGAGAGGGAATAGGGTCCAGGGGTCTTAACTGGGAGAGAAATCTGTAGAGTGGAGATTTTTTCACAAATTGTGTCAATCTTGTTTTTGAAGCGATTAGCAATCTCCTGGGCAGCAAGTTAGTGGGTGGAGGCAGTGGAGGACGAAGTAGAGAGTTGAAGGTAGAGAAGAGTTGTTGGGGACTGGATGAGAAGGTGTTAATAAGAGTGGTAAAATAGGTCTGCTTTGCAGTGTGGAGGCAAGAATTGTATTTTTGTAGGGCAGATTTGTATTGGTTGAAGTCTTTGTGAGACTTAGTCTTGTGCCAAAGACACTCAAGAGCATGGCTACATATTTTGAGATTTCTGGTGCCATCTATTTGCCAGGGCTGTAGGGGTCAAGGCCTGATTCTGTGTAGTGAGGGGAGCGAGCTCGTCCAGGGTGGAGGACAGGGATTTATTGTAGATGGAAGTGGCTTGGTTGGGGCAGGACAGGGGTGAGATTTTTTTCATAGAGTTAGTCAGTAGCAGAATAGAGGAGAGAAGTGTTGAGTTGGTGAAGGTTTCTACGGGCGATGGTTAGGCGACTGGAGGGAAAGGTGGTGCAAGACAGGGAGAGAGAGAAACTAATAAGGTGGTGGTCTGAAAGAGGAAAATGATTGTTGGAGAAGTTGCATGGAGCGCATAGGTAGGAAAATACAAGGTCGAGGGTGTTTCCATTAGTGTGAATAGGAGCCAGTACCCATTGCTTCAGGTCAGATGAGGAGGTTAGACTAAGCAATTTAGAAGTAGCAGTAATGTTCATGTTAACCGGATGTTGAAGTCACCAAGAAGCATTGTGGGAATTTCAGAAGAGCGAAAGTAGGGTAGCCAGGCAGAAAATTCATCAAGGAAAGCCGACAGTGGTCCAGGAGGCCGGTAGGGCACAACAATTCTTAGGGAAGTTGGAGCGGATAGATGTATACAGTGATAATTTGTTGTATCCCAGCAAACAATATAGATGAATAAATAAATAAACACAATATAGTAGATTTAAAAATGGGGTGTGTGATGAGATCCAGTCTCCGCACACACTTGTACAAGTGCAAATGAATAGTGCAAATATTCAGCATATTACCAGAGACACCTGTGCCTATCGCAGCCTTTTAACATTTTGTATATGCCGGCTTTTATGTATTTTTAGTGCACCTAGTTTCAATAAAAAGGTGTCATTGGTAATATGCTATGTGGAGTGTCTTCTTTCTCCATATGTGCTTACCGTAACTTGAGATGGTGTTTTGAGAAGTTCCTGCGGAATATCTGCATGGTACCGACTGCATATTGAATACAGAGGTGGAAGATGGACATCATCCTAGCTGGGGTTACCCCACACAAGCCTGATTGATTTGCTGGTCGTATGACCATGTAAATCCAACTGCATCCAATTTGCCAATTTTGGTCTGTCACAGCACTGTGGAGTCACTGATTTTGGATTCATGTCATCTGTTTCACCTATCAACACATCTGGAATTTTCCTTTTTTATTTTACTTTCTTTTAATTGGCACTGGATTTGAAAGACTTGATTTTTGTTCAGCATTCAATGTTTGCACTATTCATTTGCACTTGTATAAGTGTGTGCGGAGACTGGATCTCATCACTCACTCCATTTTTAAATCTACTATATTGTGTTTATTTATTTATCCATCTATATTGTTTGCTGGGATACAACAAATTATCACTTTAAGCGCAACACTATTTATATTTTGTTTGTTTATTTGCACTATTTGGCCTAGTGAAGTGTTTGCAGCTATTTTCTTTCTTTTTTTCCTTTTGCAAAATGTTTTCCTTTTTTCTAGATGTATACAGTGAGCTTCAAATGATGAGAGGGAAAGAGAGGGAGGAGAGTGAAGAACCTGCAAGGTGCTCTGTGGGGATAGGAGGAATCCCACTTCACCTTCCTTGCATCCATTAGGCCTAGGAGAGTGAGTCCAGAGAAGGCCACTGTGGGAGAGGGAAGCAGGAGAAGGATTATTGGATTCATGGCGCCAGGTTTCGGTGACAGCAAGTATATTAAAAACACTAGTGACAATGAGGTCATGAACAGCGGTGAGTTTGTTGCAGACAGAGCTGGCGTTCCAGAGGGCACAGGAGAAGAGGAGGCTAGTTTTGTGAAGAAGGAGAATGGAGATAGAATTGCGTAGATTGCGACTACTGCCAGAGGGTGTGGGGTTATGGTGATGGGTGTGTTGAGTACATTTAAATAAGGAACAGCAAAACCTATAGATGAATGGACCCAAACACTCCAGGCCTCCAACCAGAACATAAAGTATGTTCTTTTAGAAGAAGCAGGCTTTGTTCTGCAAAACTTGTTGAAGAAACCAGCATGAATGCTCGAGTTCGGAGTCAGGTTACTTTCTGTTTATCTAAATTGTGGTTACACACTGTGCAGCCTAACACTGGCCATATACTATAAGAAAAATCGGCCGAACCCATTTTTGAAAAAACTAACAATTGGCTGTGAGAGCAAACGATAGTACCATCACGTAATGATCAATAAATCGTTCAATGGACTGATGAATCCGTTTTTTGTTAGTTTTTCACATGTACCTAGTGCAAAAAGTTTGGACAGTAAACACATCAACCTTTCGATTTATCGTTCATTTGGCTGAAAATTTCCAAATTTGTCCTTTGTTTTTTTGGCTCAAAAACGTCCCAACAAATTACTGATTTGTGCCCATTAACTGGCCGAAAAACGATCGAACTGTCCAAATGACCGATTTTCTGCTGATTTTTCGTATAGTGTATGGCCAGCATAAAGTCCTATTTAGTTTTAGGGATTTTTTTTGTGCTTTAACCACTTGTCGACCGCAGTCTGCTGGCGACAAAGTGGCTCGTTATTGCAAACCGCCGTCATATGACGGCGGCTGCGATAACTAGTGCTGTGAGCCCGCTCACTGTGTCCGGGGGGGGGGCAGGGAGCGGGTACGGCGGACTCCATCGCTGCCGGCTACCCGCAATGCCCCCCCCTGCACTGAGAGAACGGAGGCCCATGTAAGTAAACACGGATCTCCGTTCTCATAGAGGGGGAAGGGCGGTGATCACAGACTTCCTGTATATGGAAGCCGTGATCATCCCCTTTCCCCAGCCAGAGCAGTCCACACACAGTTAGAATATGCCCTGGGAACACAGTTAACCCTTAGAGCGCCCCCTGCAGGTTAACCCCTTCACTGCCAATGACATTTACACAGTAATCAGTGCATTTTTATAGCACTGATCGCTGTATAAATGCCAATGGTCCCAAAAAAAGTATCAAAATGGTCCGACATGTCTGCCGCAATATCGCAGTACCGCTAAAAATCGCAGATCACTGCCATTACTAGTAAAAAATAAAAAAAAATAAAAACCCAGAAATGAATTCTCATCGTCTGTAAACGCGGCAACTTTTGCGCAAACCAATCAATAAACGCCGATTGCGATTTTTTTTACCAAAAATATGAGGAAGAATATAAATCAACCAAAACCGATGGAAAAAAATGTTTTTTTATATATGTTTTTGGACTTGTATTTTAGCAAAAAGTAAGAAATTTGTTTTTTTTTGCAAAATTGTCGCTCTTGTTTTGTTTATAGCGGCGATCAGAAATGACGCAGAGGTGATCAAATACCACCAAAAGAAAACTCTATTTGTGGGAAAAAAGGGACGCAAATTTTGTTTGGGTACAACGTCGCACATCCGCACAATTGTCAGTTAAAGCGACGCAGTGCCGAATCGCAAAAAGTGCTCTGGTCCTAAAGTGTGAAATCCTTCTGGGGCTGAAGTGGTTAAGGAAATATAGAAGACATCAGCTGCAACCATGTAGCCATGCAGGAGTAAAATACAATAACAAACCTGTATTCCAATTTTATGTATATAGGAATATCTGTATTATGCATAAGTGAATACCTCAGGAAGTGTGCAAATAAAGAGGTGTTAAAAGTGGAATTTCAGGCTGGGAAGCATCTGCTTCGGCCGCCATTGCCCGCACCCTGGAAGACACCCCTGTGCGTCCCACACCGCCCCTCAAGCTGTCGCATTAGGGCCCCAGAGGCTCCCAGGAGGACTCACCCAACCTCCCAAGATGCTGCTGCAGCGCTGCTGTAGCTGCCTGTATCCACCACTGCCGCTGCTCTGCGACCCCCACGTGTTAGGAGAGGCTCTTCCGGCCTGTATCCGGCGCCAAGAGAGACAGGGCTGCCCACCCAGTCAGCGAATCTAAGGCCATGATATGCGGACCACACAAACATGGCTGCCGTATGCACTAGAGGCAAAACACAGCGGAAACTACCACAAAATGGCATCAGTTATACACACGCGGCCGGCTACGGGAAAATGGCAGCCGTGTACAACACACGGCCGGCTACCGGAAAATGGCGGCCGTTCACAGCATGCAGCTGCCTACAGGAAAATGGCGTCCTGACCCACATGCCGATGGCCCGCAGCCCATCCATGGGGAACGCAGCCAGGCAGGGAATGCTACAGCCCGGGGGGGCAATACTGGAGGATAGGCAGGAACAACTATACGGCGGAAAGGGGGGGCACCACCCACCGCCCCCCCTCCTCCCCGCAGGAGGGGGGAAGGAGAGGCGTACTCACCACTCTGGATGGGTGCAGTGGGTAGCCAGGGGCAGACCTGCCACCCCGCCGGTTCAGGGGGAGCTGCCGGTCACGCAGCACCCTTGACACGGACTCCGGGGGCCTGGTCCTAGGTGTGCTAGCGGGACGTTTAACCCGCTGGCCGCCTCGCATGGAACGAGGCCTGGATCTAGGATATCCAGCCTGTCACCCAGCCGGCTACTTGATTGCATTCTTCATCAGAAATCTTGAGAAAAAGAAAATAGGAAAAAAGAATGGGGAACCGCAGATCCCAGCAGGGAGCCAGGTCCTACTCCTTGCACTAGGCAGAAAAAACTGAGTTGCTGAGCAGGGCAGGAGGGGTTATGCCAAGTGACGACTGCCCCCTGGGAGGGGCTGTGTCTGCTTTGAGCTGAACTACGTTCAGCCTAGTCCACTCCTAGTGAAAGGTGCATAAACCCCACATGTCAAGAATAGAGGCTGAATCCGTCAATGAGTGATTGAGAAAAAACATTTAGGAACAGCAAGACCTATAGATGAATGGACTCAAACACTCCAGGCCTCCAACCAGGACAGAAAATATGTTCCTTTAGAAGAAGCAGGCTTTGTCCTGCAAAACATGTTGAAGAAATCATCATGACGACTCCCCGTGAATGCTAGAGTTCGGAGTCGGATACTTAGTGCTCTTAACTGCAACGAGTGCACACTATAGAGGGATATCCTTTGTTCAGATTTTATATCTGAGATTTACAACCACTTTAAGACTGCTGTACTACATTCAAATGCAAAAAATGTGTTATGCTTACCACACAATCTCTGGTAAATTTCTCTATTTTTCTAAAATGCAAACACTAATAAAAAAGAATTATAAGTAATTAATTGACAAGATCAATTTTTAAAACCTTTCACACTGGGGCCGCCCGAGCGTTAGCGGTAAAGTGCCGCTAGTTCAGCAGGGCTTTACCGGTGTTATAGCGGCACCGCTATTCGGCAGTGGGGTGCTTTTAACCCCCAAGAAGGGGTTAAAAGGGGAATAAAAGCGCCCAAGCACATCGCTTCTGGATCAGTGTTCAGCCGCTTCAGAAGCTCTGGCCATTAATTTCAATGGCAGGGGTGGTGTAAAAGTGGTGTATACACCACTCCCGCACTGCCCCAAAGATTCTGCTTGAGGGGTTTTTTTTTCTCTCCTGCAAGCGCACTGCCCCAGTGTGAAAACACATTAACTTTCATTGAGAGGCGGTTTTCAGGCACTGAGCAGAGGCTATTTCCAGTGCTGCAGCGCCTGAAACCACCCCAGTGTGAAAGGGCTCTAAGTCAAAACACTTTTTTTGGATAGAAAAGGTACAAAGAAGTAAATCAAGTACTAGGTCAACATCTTCACATTGTTTACTAGATAATGCCCTGGTAACCAGCTGCAGATTGGTATTACCTATGACTTACAGTACGTGCTAAGAGCATTTGAGAACAAAATGAGTTCTATCTCAGCTCATCTAGCACACCAAGGAGCAGAAAAAAAAAATAAACTAAATAAACCAGGATTTGTGGATTAAGCTCTAGTCAGCTTTTTCATTTTTTACACCTAGAGCAAATAACAAAAAAAGTATAAATTGGAGAGAAAAAAAGAACATGTTTAAACCTGCACGATAACAAAATGACTGACGCTTGCTGATAAACTGTTGGGAAACATATTTGTAGAAATATATTTTCAATGAAAAAAAAAGAAATGGATTTTCGATTACTTACTGTAATCTATTTTTTTTTTTTTTTTTCTGCTGAGACTTCAGTTCAACATTATCACTTAAATGAAGGGGTAGATGCTGCATAACTTTGCTGGATAAAATGAACTAGGTGATGTGTACATTACATTTACAGATTAGAATTATTAATAGCAAACCAATGGCCACCTCCATAGCAGATTCTGGAAATATTATAAAATACTAACTGGTCAACTCAATTAAGTGTCAGTCAATTGAAGATAGTGGAACAAGTGGAAAGGCCTTCACTTTGCTGATTCCTGGAAGTATTCAGAAATGTCTGTTGGTCTGACAAACTGCAGATGTGCAGGCTGCCAGGTAAGAAAGCACACAGAATGGGACTTCTGTAATTCTGAACAAGCAAATGAAAAAAGATCCAGATATGCACTGGGCCTTATCTTAGTTAAACATATTTATCTAGGGCAATGAAGTCCAGTGTGTCATCATTATCAAAGGCCTTGTTCACTCAGGTGTACATCTGTGTGAAGGGTCATGTTTGCCTGCATGGCATGCAGAGGTGTTCTGTGCATCTGCATAGAGACAGTCCCTTTCATGTCCATTGGGAATCAACAGATGCATAGACACAGCTGCTGCTCCCCATTTGACATCTGTACAGGTGCGTGTGGGTGCATGTGCCCAAAGTCACACTTTGTGAAGCCTGCAGTGACATGCACCCACATGGATGTCAAATTGGGAGCAGAGGCTGTATCCATGCAGCCACTGTGTCTCAATAGACTTAATGTATGAGGATACACAGAATACCTGTGCATCACATGCAGGCAACACAGCCCTTTGCATGGCTCTATGTTTAAGCACACCCATGTAAATGAGGCC
The DNA here is from genome assembly GCA_018402905.1 of Glandirana rugosa. Classification (NCBI taxonomy): domain Eukaryota; kingdom Metazoa; phylum Chordata; class Amphibia; order Anura; family Ranidae; genus Glandirana; species Glandirana rugosa. Next base: position 602,855 of record BLSH010095882.1, read on the forward strand.
CATCTGCTCCTGCAAATATGTCATCTAATAAATATAATCTTTACTGTTGACTGAGATACTAATGCTTCTCAGGGACTGATGACCTTAAACATCAGTATAAAAATTCCACAGGGTCACTTTAATAGATTGGTCCAAGGCAAAGAATATGATAGTCCCCAATACATTTGTAAAACACACTAAAATAAAATATACCTTGTGAGGGTAATAAATATTAAAGTGGAAATCCAGGATCAATCTAACTAAGTTTAAAACTGCTCCCACCCTCTTCTAAATACTATACTAACTACCCTATGGAAAGAAGATGCTTTTACTCAACTATTCTTAAGAGTGCCTGGTTCGGTCATGAGATCTACTCCCAGTGGCCGGCCTCAGGAGAGAAGAGAGACAGCTGACAACAGATGCCTTATAGTAAGCCTATGGGTGATATCACCACTCAGGCAATCCATCTGTTGTTGCTTCACTCATCTCTCCTCTGAAGCTGGCTGATAAGGAGATTATATGACCAGATCGGAGGGCCCTAAGAATAGGCAAGTATAAGACTCTTTCTTCTACATGGTTGTTAGTACAGGGGTTAGAAGGGGGGTGGGGGTATGTTTAACCTCCTTGACGGCATTTCCGAGTGTGGCTCAGGGTGAGTTTTCACTGCAAATATCGGTAACCCCGATCCACACTCGGGATTGCATCGCTGTATTTCCCACCAGGCTCCGCCCCCGTGAGACGCAACGCTTGCAGGGAACGGAGCCTGGTGGGAAATTCAAAAAGTGAAACAGACATAACACATACAGTACACTGTAATCAGTAAGATTACATTACTGTATCAAATCATTTCACATCCCCTTTGTCCCTAGTGCTTTGCCCAGTGCCCTGCATGCACTTTTATATTATATATCTCATTCTTTCTGCCTGGAAACGTGAGAAAGTCCATGGCATAAAGAAGTGTCCCTTCACATCAAAACCGTTTTTTGATCAGCTAGAAAACACCGATAGTAAATAAGAATCATTTGCAGAATTGAGAGATACTGATTTATGGGGAAATTTATCATCAGACACTGAAAGTGACGACAGCGACAATTCTGCAACTGAGCAAATTTCAGTGTTTTTGACTAGATTACATTATTGAACACATTTTTTTATTATTATATTATTTTTGATAATTATTTATAGTTATTTATTATATTATATATTTTTTCTTTCATATATATATATTATAATTTATGATTTCGTTATTTCAAACTTTATCATACCTGGGATGTCTACTAGACTCTTGTCTTAAGTGAGTTATTCCTAAGAATTCAATAAATATGTTCACTATATTCAATCATAGTAAAAGCAGCGCTTACAATCACAATTTTCATGCAAGTATCTAGTGCAAATAATGCAAAAGTTGTGCAAAAAATTGTGCAAAAAATTATTACTGTGCTAAGTCACACTGAGTATTTAATATTGGAATTTATCATTTAGCACGGTGTTACTATCATTAATTAAGTATTCCTAAGAATTACAGGCCTACAATATAAAACGCCAAATTTCTATGCAAAAAAATTAACGCTTTGAGATGCAAAAATCTGACATAATCATACCGCCAAGGAGGTTAAGCTTAGTTAGACTGCTCCTGAAATTCCACTTTAAAGCTGTTAAGGGTGACTAAAATGTTTTAAGATGATTAATAAAACTGTACGTAAAATCATGATTTTTTTATTTTAATTTGAACAAACACATTTAGGGTCACACTGAAGTTGTTTTGAAAAATAATACCTACATCCTTAAAATATTCTATGCCCAACTTTTTTATTAATTTTTGATAGACCAGGGAATTATTGACTTTTTTCCTGTAAAAATTCCCAGACACTCTGCTGACTTCCATTATCCAATCATATGCAAACAACAATACATGTCAATTTTCCTTGCACAATTGGGTATTGTTTGCACAGTAAGTCCTCACCACATTCGCTAAGCTCTGGGAAAATTGAACAACCTATTTGACTGTAGTAATTTAACCCCAGTAAGAAAAGAGAGGAGATCTCCTATAATACTATAAGCAGTTGTCATTGGAATAAGTGTGCCAGATCCCCCTATTCCCCTTCCAGTGAAGGTTCACAATTTTAGATTTTCAGTTACAATGGTTACTAGGAGAAATAAAGAAGGTAAATTTCCCCAGTTGGGGCACAATAAAACCTGATAGAAGTTATAACTATTTTCAACTCCATTTAAAATGCAAAGATATGGCTTAATGTATTAACCACTTGCCGACCACAATACAAAGATATACGTTGCAGTTTGCAAGTGGTTTACCCTGGTCTTTTTTTTTTCCAGTGGCTGAATTTCTCATGAAAGCGGTCTGAGTGGCTCATTAGATTTTGCTAGCTTTCGCTTTCAGAAGTGGTGGGAAGGGAAGTAACCCCCCACCCCACCTCCCTCAAATGTTTTTCTCGGGCTTATCCTATTTAAAGGCTTGGTCTTCAAGTGAAAATTGTTTCTTGACTTCATAGAGCACTAGGGGGGGGGGGGGTTAATAAAGGAGCTCCTTTTTGGCACAACCATCAACGCTCAATTACAGTTCTGGTGGATCTGGGGATAATTATTTTTTGTCCCTTTAATAATTCAGCAAGGCTTCTCTCTGCTCCATTTATTTGCACTGCTTGGACCTTGAAGAAGGGGGTATGAACCAAAAGCTTGAAACCTGAAAACTTGTTAGTGCAAATAATAAAAAGTATCATGGACAGTACTCAACTGTTTTTCTAAATGCTGTGGGAGATTAGCTTGTGGGGATCAAGTTTCCTAGGGAAAATAGTCAGCATGCAGGCAACTTTCTTTAAAATCTGGTGGCTTGCCAGGTTTATTTTGAAAATAGGTTTGCAGGTAATAAAACAAACAAAACAGAAAATAAGTCCTTGCTGTCTGGCACTATACTAAACAGTATAGTTTCCGCACTACACCCACCCACGACACCCACAAAAACATCAGTCAAAATGCAAACCTTGTCTTTTTAAAGTCCAAACAGACACAGAGCTCCCTCAGATCCCCTGTGAGTTCCAGGTCAGAGCTAGAGTGTGTTCTCTTCCTGGTAATTTAAGCCACCTGCTGGTGGACTCCAGTGGACCACAAACTCTGGATCGGAACCAGCCCTGCCATGGTGTCTGGTAAAATCCAGACCGGACTCTGTTTAATCCAGTCCACATGAACGCATACGAGGTGACAGGTAGCGTCCATCTACCACTTCGCCTTGCATACCATCACAATGCATTTAGAAATACTCTATAGATCAAGAAAAAAGAATGGTGTACCACTTACCCTGAAGCTTGTGAGGAATCTGGAATATTTTCTTTCTGGGCATTTAAAAGCATTTCACACACTTTGTACTGTGACTCAAGAAGTAATAAGGTGTCCAGATTACAGCATAACACATTCAGTAATCTGAAAAATACAGAGAATACTTTATTAACATATGATTTTTTTAAAGCAATTATCATCCGCATTCTCTGTTTCGATAGGTTACGTCAAATACAGCAACCATAATTGAATGATATTTATTGTGATAAAGCATTGTATATCAAAGAATTTTAATTTTTTAAAAAAGTTTTAATCTTTTTTTAACAAAGAATGATATAGGTGTGTAGGAGAGGTTTCCATTTAAAGTAGGTGTGAGTGGAGGGTATCATCCTTAGTTTAAATGTATTGCAAAAATATAGATAATAGGACTTTATACGTATACCCCTCCAGTGAACACAAAAGAATCTAAAAAATTTATAAGTACAAATTTTATTTGTAATAGTAAAACATGTATAAAATCACATAATCCATATAGCTGTTTGTATATTGATACCAACAGTCAACATCTGCTATCAGCATGTACAAAGGTTGACACGTTTCACGGGAGTTCCTGCTCCCTCAGGACCCCCTATCTCTAGAACAAGCATGAATGATCAACAGAAAAATGTGTCTAAGAACAGAAAAATACATATTTTATATGCAACAGCTTTACAAAATGTATAGCATATATACAGACCAATCCTAAATAACCCAAGGGGTAGCAGAGGAGAGAGAACAAAGGAAAAAAAGAAAAAAAGAAAACAAAAGAGAAAGGGGTGGAACCCCAAACTGTTATGTTAACCCTTTTTGAATAAATATATACAGTATCTCAGAAAAGTGAGTACACCCCTTACATTTTTGTAAATGTTTTATTATATCTTTTCATGTGACAACACTGAAGAAATGACACTTTGCTGCAATGTAAAGTAGTGAGTGTACAGCTTGTACAACAGTGTAAATTTGCTGTCCCCTCAAAATAACTCAACACACAGCCATTAATGTCTAAGCCACTGGCAACAAAAGAGAGTACACTCCTAAGTGAATATGTCCAAATTAAGCCCAAAGTGTCAATATTTTGTGTGGCCACCATTATTTTCCAGCACTGCCTTAACCCTCTTGGGCATGGAGTTCACCAGAGCCTCACAGGTTGCCACTGGAGTCCTCTTCCACTCCTCCATTACAGCATCACAGAGGTGGTGGATGTTAGAGACCTTGCGCTTCTCCACCTTCTGTTTCAGGATGCCCCACAGATGCTCAATAGGGTTTAGGTCTTGAGACATGCTTGGCCAGTCCATCACCTTTACCCTCAGCTTCTTTAGCAAGGCAGTGGTCGTCTTGGAGGTGTGTTTGGGGTCGTTATCATGTTGGAATATTGCCCTGCGGCCCAGTCTCTGAAGGGAGGGGATCATGCTTTGCTTCAGTATGTCAGTGTTCAAACTCTAATCAAAAATTGGAAAATGAGGGGTTCTGTTGAAACCAAACCATGGTCAGGTAGATCAACTAAAATTTCAGCCACAACTGCCAGGAAAATTGTTTGGGATGCAAAGAAAAACCCACAAATACCTTCAGGTGAAATACAGGACTCTCTGAAAACATGTGGTGTGGCTGTTTCAAGATGCACAATAAGGAGGCACTTGAAAAAAGATGGGCTGCATGGTCGAGTCGCTAGAAGAAAGCCATTACTACACAAATGCCACAAAGTATCCAACTTACAATATGCTAAACAGCACAGAAACAAGCCTCAAACCTTCTGGCACAAAGTCATTTGGAGTGATGAGACCAAAATTTGGCCACATCCATAAATGCTATGTTTGGAGAAAAGTCAACAAGACCTGTGAAACACAGAGGTGGATCGCTGATGTTTTAGGGATGTGTGAGCTACAAAGGCACAGGAAATTTGGTCAAAATTGATGGCAAGATGAATGCAGGTTGTTATCAAAAAATACTGGAGGAACCTTTGCATTCATCAGCCAGGAAGCTGTGCATGGGACGTACTTGGACATTCCAACATGACAATGATCCAAAAAACAAGGCCAAATCGACCTGTCATTGACTACAGACGAATAAAGTGAAGGTTCTGGAGTGGCCATCTCAGTCTTCTGACCTCAATATCATTGAGCCACTCTGGGGAGATCTCAAACATGCTGTTCATGCAAGACAGCCTAAGAATTTCCAGGAACTGGAGGCTTTTTGCCAAGAGGAATGGGCAGCTTTGCCATCTGAGAAGATAAAGAGCATCATCCACAAATACCACAAAATACTTCAAGCTGTCATTGATGTTAGAAAAGGTATTTAAGGTGGCCAATTGCAAGTTGTTGTTCTGTTTGACTCTCCTCTGAAGAGTTGCAACAAGCAGCCTCAAAACAACTCTCAAAATGACCTGAAAACAAAGATTGTCCTACATTATGGTTTAGGGGAAGGCTACAAAAAGTTATCGCAGAGATATAAGCTCTCAGTGTCCACTGTGAGGAACATAGTGAGGAAATGGAAGACCACAGGCACAGTTCTTGTTAAGGCCAGAATTGGCAGGCCACATAAAATATTGGAGAGGCAAAGGCGAAGGATGGTGAGAATGGTCAAAAACAGCCCACAGACCACCTCCAAAGACCTACAACATCAACTTGCTGCAGATGGTGTCACTGTGCATCGTTCAACAATTCAGCGCACTTTGCACAGGGAGAAGCTGTATGGGAGAGTGATGCGAAAGAAGCCTTTTCTGCACACACGCCACGGAGTCACTTGAGGTATGCAAACGCACATTTGGACAAGCCAGCTTCATTTTGGAATAAGGTGCAGTGGACTGATGAAACAAAGAATGAGTTATTTGGTCATAACAAGGGGCGTTATGCATTGCGGCAAAAGAACACAGCGTTCCAAGAAAAACACTTGTTACCCACAGTAAAATTTGGTGGAGGCTCCATCATGCTGTGGGGCTGTGTGGCCAGTGCCAGTACTGGGAATCTGGTTAAAGTTGAGGGTCGTATGGATTCCACTCAATATCAGCAGATTCTTGAGAATACTGTTGAGGAATCAGTCACAAAGTTGAAGTTACGCCGGGGCTGGATATTTCAATAAGACAACGACCCAAACACTTCTCAAAATCTACTCGGGCATTTATGCAGAGGACCAAATACAATGTTCTGGAATGGCCATCGCAGTCCCCAGACCTGAATATCATTGAACATCTGTTGGGTGCTTTGAAGTGGGCTGTCCATGCTCGACAACCATCAAGCCTAACTGAACTGGAGATGTTTTGTAAGGAGGAATGGTCCAAAATACATTCATCCAGAATCCAGACACTCATTACAGGCTATAGGAAGCGTCTAGAGGCTGTTAATTCTGCTAAAGGAGGCACTACTAAATATTGATGTGATTTTTCTGTTGGGGTGCCCAAATTTATGCACATGTCTAGTTTTGTTTTGATGCATATTGCGCATTTTCTGTTAATCCAATAAACCCAATTTCACTTCTGAAATATTACTGTGTCCTTCAGTTATTTGATAGATCAAATTGAAATTGGTGATCCAAACACCCAAATATTTATAAATGACAATCATGGAAATTGTCAGGGGTTCCTAAACGTTTGCATACAACTGTATGTACTTGCAGTTGGGATTGACTGTTTTCCACCTCTGCCTCAATCATTTGTTCATCCCACATGCATAATATCACCACCATGTGTTTAAACACTTTATAATCTATAAGGTAAGATGGTATACTCCATTTTTTATTTTATTTTTTATATCTATTTCTCTATTTTTTCCTTTTTTTCTATGCAACTAGACACCTACCAATTCAATTTAATTGATTTTTTTCGACCTCCCTTAGTACCCCATCTGAGGGTTGGTTATTCCCCCACCGGGGCCAGCAGGACTACACCACATGGGAATACAACCCATCTCTCCTTCTTTGTATTACCCAATTTGACCTGGCATAACTGAACTTCATATTTGGTAGATATGTTGTCGCTTGTATAACAAGGTAATTATATTTATCTATATTCTATCTACATCTATATACTGTATATAAAATTAGCGATGTTGCAATATATGATATATATATATATATATATATATATATATATATATATATATATATACACACACACATGACAGTTCAGGGTACCCCCTCTTCCTTTTTTTTTTTTGTTCCTTTGCTCTCTCCTGCTACCCCTTTGGTTAGTTAGGATTGATCTTTATATATGCTGTATATGCTATGAATTTTGTAAAGATGTTGCATATAATATATGTATTTTCTATTCTATTCTATTCAACTTTTCCTGTTGATCATTCACTCAAGAGACAGAAGGTCCCGAGGAAGCAGGAACTCCCGCGAAATGTGTCAACCTTATCTCTAACGTTTGATGAACAATTGTACATGCTGATAGGAGATGTTGACTGTTGTTATCAATATAAAAACAGCTATATGGAACATGCGATTTTATACATGTTTTATTATTAGAAATAAAATTTGTACTTTTCTAATATTTTTAGATTCTTTTGTGTTAACTGGAGGCGTATATAAAGTCCCATTATCTATTTTTGTGCAATACATTTAATCTTTTTTTATCCTGCATTTCTGTGATGCTGATCTCCTTCAGCCTCTTTTAATCACTTTCTGTCTACATGTACTCACATCAGATACACATCATTGCTCCCCACCGGCTTTCTAATAGTGACAACGATGGACCATGCTTATCTTATCTTAAAGCAGATCTTCACTTAAAACTAGAATTTCGCTCATCCTTTTCCTCTAACACTTTTTTTGACAGGTAAACAACTCCCGTAATATTCGCCTAGGCATAAATGATGTCCCCCCCACCCCCCAAACCGCAACCTCCTGAGACATGTTCTAGGAGGCTGAGGGACCAGTCCCACACCAATGCCATGTCTTATGTCTGTTCAGTGGGGAGACAGCTGTGAAACTTCTGGAAGTCACAGACTGCTCCCACATCCAAGTTTCTGGCGCCGAGCGCCAAAGCCCAGTAAGAGTCGGCTCTAAAGAAGCTGATGCTGGTAAGAATCTATTTCTTAAAAGTCAGCAGCTACAGTATTTGCAGCTGCTGACTTTAATTTTTTAAAACCAATGTAAGGTTACTCTTTAACAAGGGGTGTACGTGACAGGGTAACAACACAGAAGAACAACTAGGAGACAGTTGTCAGCCTATCTGTCTGAACAAAACCCTTCATGGCAAGAACACCAGATTTTTTTTCTTTTTATTGAAAGCTTTATATTTAAAAAGATTGAAAACAACTTTTGAAATTAAATTTGCATGTTAAAGTTTGGATAAAATTTTTGTGACTGGGTTTAGAAGTATGTCTCTCCTCCATGCACATAGGTAATAATGCTGGTTCACAGTCCAGTGAACAGGCTACAGGAAGAGAGGGGACACTACATGGGGTCACTTGCAGCAGCGGTTTGTGAATCATAACAGAATTAAAAATTCTTTATAAGGTAAACACTTCCCATATACAGTAACTATTTCAAGCTTGAAATTTCACCAAAAGACTGTATGATTTAAACAAAAAATGTACACTTTAGTTTGATTATAAACTAGAAAAATCATATAGATGAAATTGTATGTAATTTGCTCACACTAACCACACCATAGTTCTGAAAAAAACATATTAAGGCAACAATAGACTGTTTACATGCAATATAATGTTAAAGCATTGGATTTACTCCCAAATAATGCTGCAGTACTGTTCTGCACTCAAACAACACAAAATGACTATGACAGTTGTTTTATTACAGCAAGCAGTCATAGAGGAAATGATCCAGAAACAAAATTGCCCATATTTCAGTTCTGACTCTTGACTCAATGCCATTTATCTTAGACTGGAGTGCACTAACAACTGTATTGGTTGTGCAGAATTATGAACATGTCGAGCAGAAGCCCTTTATAAGTGACCTTGAACATTATATCTAGCCAAGAGGTTTCAAGTCATTCATAAACCATTGCATAGGAAGGAAATCTTCAGTGCTACAGTGAAATTCTATAAGGTGCGTGGGCAAATGCAAGCCTTTTTTATTAAAGGTATAATTAAAGGTCAAGCTTCCATTGCATGACAGTTTTCTATTAACTACAAATCTATTTACATGCATTCATTATTTGTTTTTTTTATTTTTATTTTATTATTCCTAGAGTTTACCACCGCTTTAAAAGTCAAACCACTTACTGAACCTTTTGGGACTTCAATCCGAAAGCGTTTCGCTACATGTGAAATTGCGGTCCCACAATCACCATTAGCATTGCTTCCTTTGTTTGAGGGATAGTTACTTAAAAAACCCAAACCCTTCTGTCTCCATTTATTTAACAACTGTCCCTTTGTCAGATCTGATATAGACTTATGGAAACAAATGTTCTGTTTAACTAAAAATATGTTTAGATTCGTTATAACCTGACATCTATTTGCTAACCTCTCCTTTAGAAAATGATAGTTGCTTGGCTGTTATTTTGATCCAATACTTTTTGGACAAGTAGACAGATCAAAAATTCTGATTTTCCTCTAACTTTATTCGTTGCATGAAATATTCAATGCCAAGGGCAGCTATGCAAGTTGCATTTTCAGAAGATCAGCGTCCACATTTTATTCAGTCCAGTTTGAAAAAAAACCCCAAAAACTGAAAAGATTTAAAACTTTTATAAATAATCATTATACAGTAACAAACCAAATTCTACTGGATTTTATGTTTAACACTTCACCTCCGGAAGAATTTTCCAGGTTAGGACCAAAGCACTTTTTGCGATTCGGCGCTGCGTCACTTTAACTGACAATTGTGCGGTCGTGCGACGTTGTACCCAAACAAAATTTGCGTCCTTTTTTCCCACAAATAGAGTTTTTTTTGGTGGCATTTGATCCTCTGCGTCATTTCTGATCACCGCTATAAACAAAAGAAGAGCGACCATTTTGCAAAAAAAAACAAATTTCATACTTTTTGCTAAAATTCAAATCCAAAAAAAAATATAAAAAGACATTTTTTTTCCTCAGTTTTGGCCGATTTATATTCTTCCTCATATTTGTGATAAAATAAATTGCAATAGGCGTTTATTGATTGGTTTGCGCAAAAATGGCCACATTTACGGGTGGTGAGAATTAATTTCTGGGGTTTTTATTTTTTTTTTATTTTTTACTAGTAATGGCGGCGATGTGCGATTTTTAGCGGTACTGCGATATTGCAGCGGACATGTCAGACATTTTTGACACTTTTTTTGGGACCAATGACATTTATTCAGCGATCAGAAATTTAAATGTCCACTGATTACTGTATAAATGTCATTGGCAGTGAAGGGGTTAACCTGCAGGGGGAGATCTAGGGGTTAACTGTGTTCCTTGGGTGTGTTCTTACTGTGGGGGGGTTGGGCTACCATGGGCATGAGAGATCTAACTGATCCCAGTGACAGGGATCAGTAGATCACCCATGCCTGCACTTTCAGAATGGGGAACCGCTGTGTTTACATCAGTGGTTCCCCGTTCTTTGCCTGTGGCCGCTCATCGCGGCTCGCCGGTGGACATCGGGTCCACCCGAGCCGTGGGCACACTCCTCAGGAGTGCGGCGGGCGTGACGCCCCCTAGCGGCCATTTGCAGATCTCCACCTTTTTAAGGCGATTCGCGGCCAGCGTCCACACTGCCGCCGTAAATATGCGGTAGGCGGTGTGGAACTAGATAAGAATGTAGACAGTATTCATAATCAACAATGCAGCCGAAGCAGACCTCAACTCCAAAACTAAAAGTGTTCCTAAACCCAGGACCCTACATTCACAATATCTGGTCTCCCACAGTACGCAGAACACATAAATACAATTATTTTAGTAAATATAAGCTTCTAAATACCTTTTCTCATCAGGAGTATATGGCAGTCTTGTGACTTCTATCAGTGTCTGACCGAGCACTAGTTAACACTTGTAGGAGTTTTTATTCTGCTCTGACTGTCAGGACCCCTGACCCTCTGTCTGGACAGTGCTGATTGGCCCTGTGCCGATCACATGCACCCTCCCAAAAAGAAAACTCTCTAGCAATACACATCAAATTGAGCATGTGCAGAGTGCCCCAAGGCTCTGTACTATCAGGAAATAGATTGGGGACTGTGGAAGAAGGACAAGATCAGAGAAGACAGGATCAAACAGCCTTTTTGCACAATGCAGATGATTAACCCCTTAGTTTCCACAGTGAGTAGAACTGCATATACAGACTTATTTTATTGTTGTGGGTTTAGTAACACTTTAAGTTTGCGCTAAGGCAACCTTCCTCCCCTCTGCAAATGTAAGAGACTGTACCATTTTTTAACCACTTAACCCCGGAGCCCTTTTTTACATTTGTTGTTTACAAGTTAAAATCATTTTTTTTTTTTTTGCTAGAAAATTACTTAGAACCCCCTAACATTATATATATATATATATATATATATTTATTTTTTTTTTTTCAAACACCCTAGAGAATAAAATGGTGATGGTTGAAATACTTTTTTTCACACGGTATTTGCGCAGCAGTCTTTCAAGCACGATTTTTTGGGGGAAAAAAATCACTTTTTTGAGTTAACAAATAAGACAACAGTAAAGTTAGCCCAATTTTTTTGTATATTGTGAAAGAGGATGTTACGACGAGTAAATAGATACCATACATGTTACGGTTGAAAATTGCGCCTACTTGCGGAATGGCGACAAACTCCGGTACTTAAAAATCTCAATAGGCGATGCTTTAAAATTTTTTTAAAGGTTACCAGGTTAGAGGTGCAGAGGTGCTAGAATTATTGCTCACACTCTGGCCATAATGGCGATACCTCACATGTGTGGTATGCGTTTTCTTTGCTGCGCAAGCTCGCGGTTACAGTGGCACTTTAATTTTTTTTTTTACCTTTTTTTATTTATTTTATTTTTTAACACTGTTCCTTTAAAAAAAAAATCTGATTATATTTATTGCTAAACATCCCTTGTGATAGTAATATATGGTGACAGATACCTCCTTTACACTTCACAGTATTCAGATCGCCAAAAACGGTGATTCTGAATATTGTCATTTTTTTAAAACCGGTGCCGTTAGCCGCCGAGTAAACCGGAAGTGACATTGTGATGCCACTTCTGGAAATTTATGAAGGAGTCCCGATTGAAGCTGATTCCAGCTTCAATAGGGACTCCACGTGGCCGGCGGATGTGCCAGATCGAAGCTCCGGTCTCTCGGTGGGATGGGGGGCCGGAGAAGAGCGGCGGACGATGGCGGGTGTCCCATCCCGTTGCCTGGGATAGCAACCGAGTGGCTCCCGAGCCGGATCGGCCATTATCACCGAATAGCCGATCGCCTGCTCTAAAAAACGGTACCGGGGTATAGCCTGTAGCTGCAGGCTATACCCCGATACATGCACTTAAAGCTACCACCATTTATAAATGGCGATTCACGTTAAGTGGTTAATTAAAATTTATTTTTATTTATTTATTTATTTCAGGTACTTATATAGCGCTGTCAATTTGCGCAGCACTTTACATATACATTGTACATTCACATCAGTCCCTACCCTTAAGGAGCTTACAATCTATGGTCCCTAACTCACATTCATACATACTAGGGCCAATTTAGACAGGATCCAATGAACCTACCAGCACGTCTTTGGAGTGTGGGAGGAAACCGGAGTACCCGGAGGAAACCCAGACAGGCACAGGGAGAACATGCAAACTCCAGGCAGGTAGTGTCATGGTCGAGATTTGAACCAGTGACCCTTTTGCTGCTAGGCGAAAGTGCTATCCACTACACCAAATTCAGCACCGTTCATCCCCATACCTCCATTCTTGCCTAGTCGAGAATGATGTGTACTACTGCCGCAGCCTCCTAGGATATCTACGTTAGACATCCCAAGAAGCATTTGCATCCAAAAAACAGCAGGATGACGCAGACCTGGCAGCAGCACCATCAGGGAGCCAATTGCAAGAACCTGGAAGAGACAGCTGGCTCCCTGATGAGGCCACAGGAGAAGATTGTGGCACATGGCTCAGCATGCAGCAGTGAGTGGATGAATTAAATGTTTACTAGAAGGGGATATAGGGGGATTTTGATAGCCATAGCTGTTTTGAACACGAGTGAATGGATTTCGATTATGAATTTTGGGGCCTTCCCTTTTTTTTTTTTTGTGTGGTTTTTGTGTGGGGGGCATGATAAAGCCCTAGCTTAAAAGAAGCACTAAATAGAAGAGGACACATGGGAATTTGGACACATAAATTAACTAAATGGAGAAGGGGGGTGTTTTTGTTTTTTATTTTGTTTTTTTTTTGTGGTTGTCATGGTGTGGCAAAATGGTATTGTTAATGAATTTGGAATATTGACTTTTTGGTATGATAATGTTTTAATTAAAAGGGGCACTTAATAAAAGAGGACGCATGGGAAATTTGACACATAAACAAATGAAATGGGGGGTTTTCTCTCCTGGGACCCCCCTTTTTCATTTTTTTTTATTTATGGGCATGATAAAGCCCTAACCTAATAGAAGCACTTAATAGAAGAGGACACATGGACATTTTGACACGGGGATATAATAATGCCCTGGTTTAATAAAAACACTCAATAGTAGACGACATAGGGAATTTTGACACATAAATAAATGGATTGGAGAATGGGTGGGGGTTCTTCTGATTAGAATATCTCGAAACCCATAGAGCTACCAATCATCTACAATGTTTTATCCTAGTATCATCTTCTACCACTATATCGGGGTATCCCCCAAAGGGGGCACTATGAGACCATGGACTATGCAGATTGTTATCTGTGTACCCACTGTTTGTATATATATATATATATATATATATATCTAATTGATGGATCGGGGATATTTGTATAAATTATGAATTTCATTATATATTTATTTTATTGTATAATCATGTTATTGTTCTCTCTCTATGATTACCTGTACATGAAATATTCTGTATCTGTGTTAATTCCCTAATAAAAACCTTTTTATCAACATCCATCCTCTATTTTATTCCCACCACATGTGTCACACAATGTCCCAATCAATTTTTATATTTTTATACTTTACCAAGTAACAGGGATGAAAGCGCATGACCCTACCCTGTCATGGCTTCATACAAAGTCCCAATCCTCCCCACCCCTTTATTTTCCTTAACTTCCTGCTGTAGGTTGAAAACCGTTTTGAGAAGTATTGTCACTCTAGGACAGGTAGTGTGGTATAACTATATAACACTGTGTTAGGAATGCATAACACCTCCCTATAGTCCATGTAGATAGTAGGAAACAATGCTAATGCTTAACAATCCAGAAACAGATCGCACAAAAGGTCATAAGCTCACAAGATTTCAGGCTGGATAAACTGCTTTGTTTGTGTGTGTGTTTGGCAAACAGATATATAAAAAAAATCTTTTCAATGGTATATTTAACAGATCAAAAGGGAGTAAAGAGAGGTTCATTATTAGGGTTTACACACACTTTAACTTCTAAAATGTTAACCAGTCGCCGACCGCCCGCTGTGGATTGACGGCGGCAACATTGTTCGTTATCGCAAATCGCAGTCAAGTGACGGAGGCCCTGGCAGCACTGTGATAGGATTCGATAGAGGACTGATCAGTCTACAGGGCCAGGCCAATGATATTTGGCCCAGACCTGCTGATTGGTCCTGGCCAATGATATTGCACCTCTGCCTCTGTAATGTAAACAGAGGCAGAGGAAGTGAGCTCATCTCCCTCCCCGAAGCCCTTTCCGGTTCCGGCGAGGGAGAAAGAGCTTCTAACCATGAGTTGCACAACACCACACTGACACCAGTACACGATAGGCACACTTTTAACCCTTTGATCCCCCCCCCCCCCCCAGTTAACCCCTTCATTGCTGTCACCCCCTGTCACTGTGTCACTTAGTGCAGTGATCTGATTTTTCCTGATCACTGTACTTGTGACACTAATTCAGTGTTAGGGTAGGTTAGTAGTAGGTCCAGGTAGGTATAAATACCCCCCCTTACCCCCCAATAACGTTTTAACCCCTTGATTGCCCCTGTCACCTGTGATAACTGTAATTAGTGTCACGGGTGATGCTTGTTAGTTTTTTTTTCCATCAGGGCACCCGCCGTATATGCACAATGTATATCTAATAAAGTTTTTAACCCCGGATCGCCCGGCGGTGACGCCAGTTAGGCTTTAGCGTGCGTTAGGGTCCGCGTAAACAGAAGGCAGAGCCAGTTAGTTAGGTAATCTGATATGTACACACACACACATTAGATAGGTGTTAGATACTATTGCAGTATCTGATCAGATCAATATCTGATCTGATCAGATATATATTAGCATCCCCAGTACATTAGTGTTATAAAAAATGCGTCGTTAGCGGGATCAGCCCAGATACCCAGCTCAGCCCACCCAAGTGCAGGATCGATAGATCGCTGACACTTACAAAACACAATACACATATCTGCAGCAAATCTGACAGTGAATTTGGTAGCATTTGAAACGGGCTCTGACAACCAGGTGCACTTTTTTGTCTCTGAGTCACGCTAGTTTAAGTATCAAATTTAGAGGCCAAAATGTAAAAATCGCACGTACACTAGTGAAGAGACCTACGCATTGCTGAGCATGACAGACGAGAGCGATGGGGAAGCTCCACTTTCAGATTCAGGCTCATCATACGATCCCGTAGACAGCAGCGGCACCCTGTCAGATAGCTCTGACGACGGAGTGTTCCCTGCTAAGGTCAGGCGTACCAGATCCCGTTCTGCTGTTGTTGGGGTGCAAGAACAGCAGGGCTCTCCTATGGAGCAGAGAGCAAGTACTACTGCCGCTACTCATTCTGGTGAACTGGCAAGCACCAGCAGTCTAGTAAACCCTGGTCGTATAACCAGCACTGCAGTATCACTTGGTGACTTGGCGAGTCCCATAAGTGCATGTCTCGCAGCCACAAAGAAGACAAAGACAGGCCCACAGAACCCATAGTGCCTTTCCCACTGAATTTGCGAACCCTGATTGGCAACCCCCAACTGATTCAGCACCCGCACTTTCCCCATTCACTGGCCAACTTGGAATTACAGTGAATACAGCTGATTTTACGGACATCAATTTTTATTCGCTGTTTTTCACCGAAGATCTCTATAGATCTATAGTGCACCAAAGCAATTTATATGCTGGTCAATTCATCGCCGCTATTTCCCATTTGTCACTTGCCAGACTGGAAACCAATTACAGTTCCAGAATTTAAGACCTTTCTGGGCCTTTCCTTCCTCATGGGCATAACAAAAAAACGGAGTTGCGGTCATATTAGTCCACTGACCCAATTCATCACATGCCCGTGCTCTCTGCTTGCATGGCCAGGGCACAATACAAGCAGATCATGCGATTCATGCATTTCAATGACAATGAACTCTGTTATCCACGGGGTGACCCTGAATATGACCAGCTCTACAAAATTCAGCCTCTCGTAAACCACCTCAACACCTAGTTCGCAGCACTTTTTATTCCCAACCAAGCTGTGTGCGTGGATGATTCCTGATTTCATTTTCTGACCGTTTTGCTTTCAAACAGTTCATCCCCAGCAAGCGTGCCAGATATAGGGTCAGGATTTATAAGCTTTGTTACAGGGCCACAGGCTATACATATAGTTTTATGGTTTATGAGGGCAAAGATAGTCACGTAGAGCTGGAAGGATGCCCAGATTACATAGGGAGTGCTGGCAAGATTGTGTGGGGCTTGGTGTCACCCTTATTCGGAAAGGGGTACTACTTGTACGTGGACAATTATTACACAAGCGTGCTGCTTTTTAGCAAGTTGTTTGATCATCAAATTGGCGCATGTGGCACCGTACAACCTAATCGCCTAATTCCTGGGCTGAAGTGGTTAATTATACTCCAGACTTTATGTACAGTCTCTAAGCTTTTTAATTTTCTATTTTTATGATGCACAGGTCAGTCCGGAATGGCCGCTTAACTCCGGAGCTCCGTCTCTCCTCGGCCTGTCAGCCCAAAGCAAGGAGTGCAGCAGACGAGGATCCCAGCCAAAGACCTCCCCAAGGGACAAGGCAGTCACGGGGGATCTTAGGACCCGATCCCCACCCCCACGAGACCCGCTCCCGACCCGGACCGCTTACACGAGGCCGCGGCTGGGGCCTTCAAGCCACTCTCCCGCCTGGCATTTTTCTCCTAGGAAAGGAGCCCTGCCCAACAAAAGGCCTTGGAAGCTTAGCGGGACCTCCTTGTACCGCATCCTAAGGGGGGCATCCAGTTAGATCACCCCCACTCGTACACGTCTGCACAGGGGCCTTCGGATAGTCCACGCCTGGCACAGGCCGTCTACTAGAGGCTGCGGCTTGGGCCTACGCGCTGTATGGTAATTTGCCATATCCAAGGTACGGAGCTGACCTCGGTCACAACAATCAGAGGGACATCACAGGGCCACATTAAGCTGCACTAAGAACGGGACTTACTAATATTAAAGGGCCCATATCTGAATTGGGACACTCAGGGGAGGGAGCATATACAGCCTAAAGCCCCAGATTGCATCTATCTCAGGGGGTACCTGCAAGCCCATTACTCAGACATTTCGGGGTGACACACTGGATGACTGGGCCCCGAAAAAATAAAAAAGAGGTGCACCACCAGCTCTTATTTGAGGACCAACCACCAGAGTCCATTAAGATGGCAAATACCCCCACTACATGCACTGCGGCTGCCTTGGAAGAATCCATAGCTGATCCACCTTCACCCCAGCCTCCCACGGAGACCCATCTAGGACCACCTGTGAGTACTGTGACAAGCCAACTGCTTCCACCGAATTGCTCCTTGGGAGGACAATGGAGGAAATGTTGAATTCACCTATGCTGAACTCTCCCATGCTAAACTCCCCATCCCTTAATACCCTAATCAGCCTACTAGCTAGCTCACAAGCCACCCCTCAACCAGAATACAATTTGCTCCTCCAAAAGTTTTCAGAAATGTTGGCCTCTGGCCTTGCGCAAACAGCCACACAAATAACTTTTTCTATCAAGACAGACCTGCAAAGCCTAGGGGTGCGAATGGACATTATAGAACAGGCGGTTGATAACACAATAGCCCGTGCAAATCAGAACCTTGCCTGTATCCAACCCTTACAGGACCAACTAGATTCTGCCCTAGCGAAAATTAACGACTTAGAGAATAGGAGCTGGAGGACAAATTTTTGAAGTAGAGGTCTCCCAGAGTCGGTTACAGATGTTAATGGAGCAGTTACAGCACTTATTAAAAGCCTAATACTGGACATTGCAAACCAAAAGCTTGAATTAGACAGGGGCTCATAGAGCTCTGCAACCACCGCACCAAGATGGCCTGCCAAGGAACATAGTCATAAAGGCGCACCATTATGGGGTTAAAGAAGAGATTATGAGAAGGTCCCGCAATGCTGAGCCCATCAACATCCAGGGTCATCCTGTGCAAATATTCACGGATATTTCACCGACCACCATCCAGAAAAGGCGATCCCTCAAACCTCTTCTAACGATTCTCACTCAAAAGAATATAAAATACTGGTGGGCATTCCCATTCCGCCTGTCCTTCCAACACGAAAATAAGACTTATCACTTTACCAACCTGATGGATGGGGAGAAGCTCTTACTCCACTTAGGCCTTATTTCCCAGGAACTGCCCCCACAACAGTCTGGCCCCGTCAGAGTTCTTGCAAATGGCCACCCCCTGAACCCGGTTTGGCAGAAACAAAAACCGAAGAGGATCCGTGACTCCATCCCACCCTGAGGCAGACGTGGGGGAACTCCCTATCAAAGATTTTCACTATTTGAAATTCCCGGGATGAACTGTCTTTTTGGACACTCCAGGGTGTACCTTGTTACCCTAGTTGGCTCTCGCTTATCTTATGGAAAGAGGGCCCTTGACTTACACTGGGTTTGCACATTTTGAGAACCTTCCCCCTTTCCCCAAGTGGACCCCGGTATACTCCACTTAAAAACCCAGACACAAATGGCCAAGACCCCTTCAGGATGGCCTCCGTACTCCTAAAAGTTGACTGATCTCCTATTGGATCCAAGAACTGGTGGTCCCTCCGCTACCAACTGATTGTCCCTTTTTGTTCACTTCCAAGGCGAATTTTGGCCAGCTGGCCCTCTATGGGGGGTGGGGGGGGGGTCATGTTGGGATCCTCTCTTTCCCTTCTATGTGTACCCAAACAGGGCTTCCATGCTATGTTTATTTTTGTTAGACAGTAACATATGGTTGATAGTTATTGTTGAAGTCACTTCAGTGTATTATATGTCCAGGATATTTTACAGACACGCTTCTCATCACGATCGGATGGACTCTCTATCCTTTAGTACTTCAATATGAGGGTCTTTCCAGCCGGTGAGAGACAATGTGCCACTCCTACTGTAGGAACCCGGGAGCACTCACTGCCCTGGCTAACTCAGTCAAGGCGCTCGTATCGGAGCTGCCTACTTACAGGGCTCTAGTTTGCCTAGAGCCCCGGGTAAGGGTTGGACAGGCTCCGCCCTACCCGCGGGGTCCTCGGGATTCTTTCATCCCGATGCCCCTTTCCTTCTCCATGATCTCTATCCTTTTCTATCTTTTATCTTCGTCTTTTGTCCAACTACTCTCTTATCTGTTGCAGGCTCCCCCGTGGTTGTTAAATCCTGGCTCCAGAGGACTCGTTTGGACTCAAGGTCTTGTTCCCAGCCGAGGAGGTAAGTCGTGTTACCCCAAGGCGACGCTCATCCCTCTCTCCCATGGCTGAGGACACCCACCCTATGGCGACCTTTAAGATCGCCTCACACAACGTTCAGGGGTTGAACTCCCCGAGCAGAAGACATAAGGCCTTTGACTTCTATAACCGTAGAGGGTGCGATATTCACTTTATCCACGATGTCCTTCTATTTATAACTAACCCCCTAGTATCCACTCCTAATGTATTCAGCCTCCTTTCAGAGTTCGGGGAAGTTTCTGGTCTCCAGGTTAACATGTCCAAAACATTAGCCCTCAGCATATCCACCCCACAGAGGGAAGTAGATCTTTTGAGGGAGCGCTTCTCCTTCAGTTAGAAGACCACTTCTATTCCTTATCTGGTTATCCAGCTTACCTCGTCAATCGATCTGCTTTACAAATATAATTATCCTACTCTATTGAGGAAACTTACTTTAGACCTGTCCCAATGGGCCCAGTACAAAATGTCCTGGCTAAGCTGAATTAACGCTATAAAGATGACACTTCTGGCACGCATTTTATACTTCTTCCACTCACTACCCATCACTGTGCTGAAAAGCCAATTGGCCAAGTTACAAGCCGGAGTCAACCGGTTTGTCTGGGGAAAATCTGGTCACCGCTTCTCTAAACACACCCTTTATTGACCTAAATCCAGGGGAGGCCTGGGGCTTTCTAACCTTTGGTATTATTACCAAGCAGCCCAGCTAACACAGATTTCCACTATATACACCTCAGGAGCCAAGGCAGACTGGATAAATATGGAGAAAAAATCAATCCCCAATAATACTATAGATTTTCTGGTATGGAGGCCCCCAAATCTAGACCGGCAATTATGTCGCCTACACTTTCCCATTCCATGGCTTTGTGCGATTCCCTACATAAAACGAACAAATTGACATCGCCCTGGCTCCCCCTTTCCCATCTCTTTCACAACCCTCTTTTCCCTCCAGGTATGAACATAGCAGCCTTTAAGTGGTGGGTTCACAAAGGACTGGACCGTATTGGGCACTTCTTCAATGCAAGTGGCCCCCTTCCACTTCAGCACTGTTTGAGGGAGCTCGAGATGCCTCATGAAGAGCGGTTTCGCTACCACCAGATTCTCCATTTTCTATATTCTATTAAGGCAACCTCACCAAACCCTCTGACCATTACACCCTATGAACAATGGTGTTCCTCAGCCAGGGATACGAGAGGAGGCATTTCCCTAATCTATTCCTCACTCGCAGAGCCAACTGAAAAAGCTCCTTTCTATTCTAAGCTGGGAACGAGACCTCGATATCGAATGTGACATGAACACCTGGCATTCTAACCTCGAAAGATCATGTAAAAGAATCCACAATACAATACTTAGGGAGGCCAGCCTAAAGGTTATGACCCGATGGTATTTGGTACCTACTCGCCTCTGAAAGTATTTTCCCCAAGCGTCCCCCCTCTGCTTCAAGGGGTGCGAGAACTTGGGGACCATTCTCCATGTCTTTTGGACTTGTCCTAAGATACAGACCTATTGGAATAAAATATTCCACATGATCCGCAAAGTCACAGGTGTCCCGGTCTCGCAAGACCCTGCAATAGCCCTCCTGAACCAACTGGTTCCTAACTGCAATAAAGCTTCCCGTTCTCTTATTCTCTTCATCCTCATAGGGGCTAAAATAACAATCTCACGGGCGTGGAAGACTCCTACGGTCTCATTCCACCAGGCAAAATGAAAGATTTCCTGGATCATGGCCCAAGAAAAAATCTCCCATAAGATCCTGAACACCTCGCCTCAATTCGATAAAATCTGGAAACCATGGGCCCGATGCACGGGGGTATCATTATTGGGTAATGGGTAGCATCTTATTTTTCTCCAAGTAGTACGTGCCCACTGAATCCCTACTACCCACGGGCCACTCTGCCCCAGCGCAGGGAGCCCACGAAGAAGCCTGCACTCTATTTTGTATTTCCTCTTTTCTCTCATCTTCCTTTTTTTACCTTGCTCTCTTTTTTCTTGTTTTGTTAGAATGTAACATTAGTCTCTGATTGCTTGAAATTGATTTCCAGAGACACTTAAGGTTTGCAATTGTTTATTATGTTTTGGTTTTCTGCCAGGGGCTGGTCTAGCACCGGACTATGAGAGAACTTTGACCCCATGGGTGGGTTCCAACCTCTCTCAGTCCTGGATAAATAGATATAATTGTTGGAATGGGTGGCTGCACCTTGCAACTCCCCCGTAATATACTCTAGCTTTTCAAATCATTACTGGTCGGAAGGTACCTGTATCCACTTTGATTGGCCAGCTGGTCATTCGACCTGTAGCACTATTTCTCCCCCAGTTAGGCGGATGTAGGGTGAGGATCTCTGCAGTACCTGGTATTTAATATGTATTGGTAAAGCGTAGATCCTGGAGGAGGGCAGAGGGGTTGGGGATAGTGAGGATTGGCGGACCAGGGTCACAGCTTGACCCCATGTCTAGCCTGATTCCTTAGGTTTACGAACCCCTTGCCAGTTCCTTCAGGTCCCATCTCATGGGATTAATGTTTGGTTGATTTTTTGTCTCTTTTACAGTTTTGTTGATAATATCTCTGGTACCTTTGGTATCTTTATGATAATGTTGATATACTGTATTCTCTGTACAATTTACACTCTGAATAAATACTATTGAAATATAAAAACAAACAGTCTAACATATGTCACGGTAAATCCAGTAATATGGCCAACTCTAAAAAAAGCATTGTAAATTAAGGAAATACATTTCTTTCCTACTACATAAAAATAAATAAGTTATGACATCTGACATACATTGAACAGCTTAATGCAGCACCCTTTTAAAGGTAATTAAAACAGCTTAATTCGACACAAAGCATGTTCTGTTCTTTACTATTTAAATAACAAAGCTTCGCTTAAGCTGGCCATACACCATACAATATTCTTATTTAAAGTGGTAGTAAACCCTCCTATCATTTTCAGCCAAGGAAGCTGCCATCTTGGCCTCTGTTTAATCTACAACTGCCATGATGATGCACATGTGATCAGCTATGCCACCAGCCATTGGATGGTGTGACAGTTTGGTTTAGAGCACAACCAATGGGAGTGTTACATTTCCGGCACTACCGCTTTAATTTTCTTTAGATTTACCTTCAACTATGTAGTGCAAGGGCCTGCCTGATTGCATACACATTGAAAGTGTGTAGGTTTGACCTCATAATATATGGTTTTGGTAAATCTAAAGGAATGTTGTACAAGAAAATTGTATAATATATGGCCTGCCTAAGTATAGTTTTGTGATCAGATGTCAACTGGTATACATTATCTGTCAGATTACTTCCAGTCTGGCACTGAATGGGATCAATCTTGTACTGCAGCCTTCCTCAACCAGGGTTCGGTGGAAAAAGTAAAAAATGTTTTTTTTTTTTTCAAAATCGTCGCTCTTTGTTTGTATATAGCGCAAAAAATATAAACCATAGAAGTGATCAAATACCACCAAAAGAAAGCTCTATTTGTGGGGAAAAAAGGACACCAATTTTGTTTAGGTACAACATCGCACGACCGCGCAATTGTCATTCAAAATGCGACAGCGCTGAAAGCTGAAAATTGGTCTGGGCAGGAGGGAGGTTTAAGTGCCCAGTAAGCAAGTGGTTAAAGTGATCTTAAACCCTCAGTTGTTAAAGCAGAGTTCCACCCTATTAAAAGTGAGCAGCTACAAAAAGTGTGACTGCTGACTTTTAATAATCAGACACTCACCTGTCCCAGGCGCCAGCGATGCAGCCGCCCACAGCGTCACTCTTCTCCCCCTCCCTTCCCATCACAAGTGTGCGCACCCGGCTTTGGCTTCAAGTCGAGTCGCGATGCGTGCTGTGAAGGGTCGGTGCATCTTCTGGGGCCTGTGACGTGTCCCAGAAGATTGCTGAGAGAGAGGGGGGGAAGGTGAACTTCCTTTCGTTTCCGCGGCACCAGGAGAGGAAGTGGACCTGGGACCCTATGAAAACAGAGTCCCCGGTCCCCCCCAAAAAAATGACATGCCAATTGTAGCATGTCGGGGGGTCACTTTCCCTTAAAGCGTAAGTTCCACTTTGGGTGGAACTCCGTTTTAAGCACTTTAATCAGCTGATTTAATCACTTACTGAATATTCAGCTTCTTTAGCTTTTATTATTTGCCTGTGTTCCAGTTTAAGTTGGTGCCATGACCACTGTCCAAGGTTCCCAGTTTCAGGGAGGCTCTTTTCTCTTCATCCTATGGAGCCATCCTTACATGAAGGGATTAGATTTGGGCCTCCCTACAGTATGTGCATCAACAGAAACGTGTAGGCTTGTAGCCTAGGATGGCAAAAAACTCCCCTGCTCCTCCGTTACCCCCCCTCCCATCTCCAAGGTTACTACGTGTATGACATCCCTCCGGGTTTAGATTAGGGAAGTACATTCCTACCGAGGTATCCTACTTCTCTTTTCTCGGAGGGACTTTGACCCTTGGAACCTGTCACCAGTACCGTGGTTGAATTTGACCTTGTGTCCGTTTATTATTTTCGATTTCTTCGACTTATAAGTCATTCACTAATTTAGTCGACTAATTTCACGAATTTTGCCTCAAGGTGGGTTTCACCTTGAATGCGAAATTCCCTTTCACTGGGGGGCTGTACGATGTTAACCGTACAGTAAAAAAACCCCCCCTGGCCCCTGAGACAAAAGTATCCCAGGGTCCAGGTGAAGGAGAGGACCACGGCGCC